>VDFB02135378.1:0-20493 GCA_007258455.2 Sequoia sempervirens
GGTTCTTGTTAGTAGTATAGTGGGATCCTTAGATGGTGGTGCTACATACGACACAATAGATAATAGGTGTATCTCCAGAGCATCCACCTCCATCACCTGCTCCTCTCCTCATGCCTCCTTCATCTTGACATCCCCATCTCCCCCTCTCCTTTTTCGGTCAGTTCACCTCCTCCTCCTTTGCAGCTTGGCTAGCTCTCTCTCATCATTGGATCTGAATCATAGGGCTCCCACAATTGGCTACACTATAGTGATCTGCCCTAGTCTCCTCTCCACCCACCATGTAGAGTACCATACTATGGTCCCTGCATTAGCTAGCCCTCCCATCCATGGGTACTATGTTAGTGGGGCTGTATCCCACGTATGTCATGAGTACTCAGTCGTAATCGACTCTCCCCATATCGTTGTTGGCTCCCTAGTGATCTGGTGGAACCTCTGTGGCCCTGCAAGAATATCTTGCTGTATCTCGAATTGCCTGGTAACTCTATTAGGTCTATGTAGTTCCACAATATATAGATCTCAGCCAATCAAATAGAAAAATAAAAATAAGTAGCCCCTGTATCTCCTGTCATCATCCCTCTATCCTTGAAAGCGTCATTCCATGTAGGGTCTCTAGGTGATTTCCCCCTCCCTCAACCCATCCAGTCTCCTCCACCATGTCTCCAACTCACCCATTTCCTGATAGTGAAGCCTCCAACCATACTATATCCCCCACCAGTAAGCCATGGAAATGTCTCATCTCTCACATGATCAATAAGAATATCTGGTTTGACAACACTGATATGCTCCCAAGCCCACACTTGAAGCTGTATCACATGCATGATGCTTAGTGCTCATCTATAACACATGACATGCATGTCTCGGTATAGCTGGGCTAGCACACACACTCCCCACACAAACTCCCCCTCTCGCCTCTCCACAATGTGTCTGACAACCTCAATCACCTTGAGGCTATTGAAGCGTCCATTCTTGTCCGACAACAAAATCTTGCTAATCGGGCCACAATGGTATGATGGTAATGCTGGTACTTGCAATCCCAAGCAAGCATCTAGGCCGAACTCTCTCCCATGGATAGGTAGCTCAACTAGTCCAAATATAGCCTGTAGGCTCCTATCCACTACCCGGCTGTGTGTCCAACTAATCAAGTGCCCTCGGATGGGCAATCAAAAAATCCTCCAAACATCCTCTATAGTCATTATCATCTCTCGTGTTAGGAGATGGAAGGTGAACATCTTCGAGCTCCATCGCTCCATAAACACTGTGTTGTGCACTTTTCACACATGCTCCACCAAAGGTGGGGACCCTCTTCTTGCCCATTTTGTCTCCTGCTTTGCTATAGGTTTCACCTTTTCCCCTTAAGGGATGGGTTCCTTTTCATTTTTTGCTTTTGCTTCACTTGGAGAGATTAACGATTTATCTGCACTAAGGGTACCTTACTTGCAACATTCTAATCTCAAGACATCACTAGGATCTATTGCCTTCACATGAGATCCAACTTATAAGAAAAATTGGCTGAGTCTGGGATTCCTTTGAGGATTTCACCCTAGCTCAAATTCCCTAAGTGATGGGTCATCTTAGGAAATCCAAGGTGGCTCATAATTCCCGCAATGTAATCCTTTGAAGAATCTGGCCTTACCTGAATTCTAGCGAGTCCCTCCTCAGTCCATTTATTTGAGTCCTTTAAAACCACACCATGCATTGATGGGGGTCATTGGGCACCATTAATGTGGTCTTGGTAGGTTTTAAAGGTGATTATTTGATAATAATTCTTGTCATTTTGAGTTCTTTTGGGCTCGTGAGTGCGGCTAGTTGACTCTTCCTCTTGCGTTGGTGATTGCATTCATTGTTTGTGACTTTACTTGTTATTTTGGATTCCATTGAAGGGTGAATCTGACTGCTTGTTCTTGGGTTGTGCACATCAGAGGAAGGGTTTTCTCTCTTTACTTCATGATTTTATGCCCTAGCTTGGCTCCACTTTGCAATTTTATTATGACTCTGACACTCATCTGGTTTTAATTTTGAAATTGTTGGTGATTAAGCTCTTTCTTTGATTGCATGTGTTTTAATGTGCCTTGGGAGAATTTGGGCCATTTGATTGATTCCTTCATGAAATAATGGTTACTTCATTCGCATTGGGGTTGTGTTCACCCATGTTTCCCTCCATTGTTCCATAGGGTTTGGTTCCTGTGTGATTTGGTTTGGTCTAGGAAATATGTATCAAAATCTCCATAAAATTGTAGTCTAGGTCATTGAATCGAAATGATTGTATGGTGGCTCATGTAGTGGGTAAGTAATTGGTTTTTCCTGTTCCCTATTTTTTTTACCCAAATTCACTTGAATATTGAAAATCAATCTAGAATAATGGGGGTTCTTAATACAAGCTTTGCATTCACATCATTGAGTATGGTAGATGGTTTTGATTTGAGGGTGGCAAGTGTGGATTCGTGAGGCAATCAATATTAAGTTAGAGCTTTGAAATTGAGAGGGAAATGAAGGAACCATTTAAGATTTGCACGAAAGAATGAATTCAAGTGAGAACCTTTAGATCTGACTCATCTCAGAGAATTTGAGGCACCTTGAAATTTCTGAGGGTTAATCCTTCGGGGATTTTGGTGCCTCAAGGATTTCTCAAATCTGTTCAGCCCCTCGACTGCTAGTGCCCTAACTTTTCCCTTCCATGTTCAAGTCAAATTATGAGTTGCGAAGGGGGAGATCGCCTGGAATTTGCGTGAGAGGGGGAGGTCAAACGAAACACAAAGGTTTGGCTCACCTTAGAGAATTTGAGGTACCCTAGAATTTTTGAGGGTTCATCCTTTGGAGATTCCAGTGCCTTTGGGATTTTCCAAATCCTTCTACTACCTTGACCCCTGAGAGCTAATGTGACCCCTTTTGAACCTGAATTTGGGCTCGAGCTCGAACTGCGTAGATTTGATTTTGACTAAGGAACAATTTGAGAGATATCTTGACGCTTGGAGATTTCTCCCCATTGCATAATCTCCGAAGGAAATTCCTTCAAAGAATTCATCTAGCCCTAGATTCTCTAAATCTGTTAGAGTTAGGAAACTCCAAAAGAGGAACGAAGAATGGAAAAGGGCTTAACGTAGTACCATGAGGTCACCTTGCAAGGAGATAGGCAGAAGTTTGGACTTGAATGCACACTTAAACAAGCCTTGTGGAAATTCTACCATAGCTCAAAATTTTTGAGCCCTAATCCTTCGAAGAATCCGAGCCCCTTTGGATTTTTCACGAAGCTCATCTTGGATCTCTAACTTGAGAGTTTGAATTGAACCTTGGATGATATGCTATCAGGTTATTGTGAAAGTGAGTTGGCAACTTGAAATTCTCATATGCAATGATGATTTTTAGAGATTCCACTTGAGCTAGAATTCCCCAAATTTTTTTCCCTATAAAAAATCCGTCTATTCAAGAAATCCCCAACCCTTATTCCTACGAAAAATCTACCCTAGGCTAGATTTTCCGAAAATCCTTTAGGGTCCCAAAATCTTGAAATGCATCAATTTGTGAATGAATAACTTGAATTTTTAAGATGAAAAAAAGGCCTTTAATGTTAATTTTATGTATCTGCTTTCACTTATGAGTTCATTAATAATTAGCATCATGCTAATTATCATGTTCTCTAACAAATGCAGGAAGAGCTGAGTCTCATAAATAATTCCAAGTCAAAGACTTCACATGCTCAAGAGGAAGGAAAAAGAAGAATATATATAATGAAGTATGATTTCAAAGGAATGTGGCCATAGTCCATAATCTCCTCCAACTAGTAAAAGATAGTTGACACTAATATGGGACATGTGGATTATGATGATTTCCAGCAGAGAATGTTTGGAAATGCAACTACACAATTGGAACAAGTCATCACACATACAGGCTTGGCTCGGGCAGTAGGGTTCCCACCCACACTTTTGTGTTTAGAGCTAGTATTAGAATGTGTAAGGCACAATGATGCCAACAAGAGGATAATAATAAGGCCAAAAGGAAGGGTCGTGGCTAACTTGACTGAGGATTCCATTGTTGAAACATTCATTATTTCTTCCCATCACAAGATTATCAAAGAGATCAACATCCAAGAAGATGAAGAGTTCTACGCTAAGGATGTCTCTAGGGCTTTAGATATGATGAATAGTTCATGGATTGCTAACCCAAAGCCTCACTATTCCAAGCTCCTGAAGCAATTACATTTGAGTGATTTCAATATGGAGTACCATGATATCATCACACTCCTAGGAAGAGTAATGGGATTGGAGGCATTCACCTTCAGGACTTGAATCTTTTATCCTATCACTCAGATTTTGGGAGGAAAACATTATCATTGGGTAGGTATCTTGAGTGATAATTTGGAAAAATAGTTGAGGAGTGTCCAAGACACCCATGTTTTCATGATGACATCTTATCTTGTCTACATGTTGGCTAATAAGAACAAGTACAAAGGTTTGAGTTGTAGAGGGATTCCTAACAAAGATAGGGTATGGAAAATTTACCCTTAGCTCCAATATAAGACATCAAACTATATGAGGGCCAATGATGCTTTGTTTATGTAAATTCCTAGATTGCTGTAGGGTTCTCTCCATATAATAATTTCAACCAAAACAATGAAACTAATCAGGAGGTATGGACAATGGTTCATACAATTATAGAGGTTTTCCTACATTAGGGTACATGGATCTCCTACAATTCCAATTAGATTGCGAAGGTATCCCACAAAAAAAATCATCTTGTTGGAATTGATGAGGCAAATGGTTGCATTTGAGACAGTATTGCAGGACATGCACAAGAAAGGGCTCATAGATGGATTCCCATTGAAGATTGGCACTCTTCAATCCCGCACCAATCTCCAAAGTGCATAGTATTTGGAGAAGGAGATGGCACAATATGAGTTGTATTCACATACCAACCAAGACAATTTTGAACCTTATGGGAAGGCACAGAAACATGCCAGAAGAGAATATAGCGATTGAGATCACATTGAGGATTACTAGGAAAATTGCATAAATGAATTTGAGGTGATAAAGAGAAATTATGCTAGGCTGCCCTTGAAACTTATCAAGCTCTACAAGGTGGAACAAGTGCCAGATTAGGTTGATGAAGATGAAGGAGATTTGATAGAGTACCATGATTATGAGCCATATAGAAATTAGCCACTATCGTTGGTAAATTGGTCAGAAGAAGACATAGTAGACCTTGATCAGGTAACTGATCATGTGAAAAGATACGCTAGAATGTGGTTCAAACAAAATATTTTAGAGTTGCAAGAAGACGGTGCTCAATTCACCTATGACCTGATGGGAAACCTTGAATCCCATTCTAAGGATGACACTGAGGCTACAAAAGATGATACCGTAGAGCCTTCACATGAGGATGAACAAGAAGGACAAGGACCCCTCACAATGAAGAGTCAAGCACAAGTAAAGAAAAATGAGAGGAAACCTACACCAAAGACAAGGAAGACCTCTGAGGGATCTATTGAAGAAGGAGAAAAGACTCCCCAACCTGCTAAGAAGAGGAAGCTAGTGACAGAAGGACAAAAACAAGCTAAGAAAGCAAATACTTCTGAGGCTTCAACTACGCCTCCCAAGGTTTTCAAGATTGATAGCTCAGGGGAGAAGCCCTAGGTGTATGTGAGAAGGAATTCACCAAGGCAGAGGGTGTCTCCTATAGGGGAAGCAAGAGTTGGAGTTGAAAGGGCACATGCTAAAGAGATCCCTGCTGAGAATCCTACAAAGGAGGCAGAAAAGGAAATTGCAGGGGATAATTCACCTTCTTTATCCCCAATGCAGAATGTATAAGAAGGTGAGGCTTTGAAAGAACATGAGTATTTAGGTGGAGAAGAGGCCCCATTTGACAACCTTGATGAGGAAGCATAGAGTGAGGAACCATCTACGCCTAGGTATAAGAAATTAAGTAATTTGGCCAAGGAATTAGAACAAAGGGTAGAAATTAGCAAGGAAACTACCTCTAAGGTCACTATGGAGATGGCTTCTCAGCCTCAAATTAGTAAACATGCTGATATACCACATTTAGAGGAGGATCCTGAGGATAATGATGGTGAAGAGAGGGAGTGGAAAACCAAGGAAAAGATGAGGAGAATATAGAGGTTGTTGATGAGAGTCCTTCTTATGATCAACCCAAGCAAGGTACTCCTCAGAAGAACATGGAGGTAGAACAACTTGCTTCCCTAGACTGGTTAGAAAAGAGAGTAAAGAATAAGTCCATAATTATGGAAGATGGAACTCCAAGCTGGGATAAGCTATTGGAAAATTGGGGACAACCAAAGGAAAGAAAGAGAGCCTGAACAATTTCTAAATTTGCAAGGGATATGTTCAATAATAGGATCATCCATGTTGATGTTCCTCCTCAAAATAAGTACAAGAATGAATTGAGGCCCACAGACTACAAGGTGAAGACTATGAATTTGGGTCCAACTACAAAGGATCAGGAGAAGGGAGACTTCCAAGAATCCTCTTAGGCAATTATGAGAAGATTAGACAAGGAAATTGTAGAAAAGCAGGAATTACAAAAGCAATTGAGAGAGGTTTATAGGTATATCCAACATTTAATTAACCCTTTGCAATCTCAAAGCAGTGAAATCTCCTCATTCCCAGAAGGCTTGTTGTCCAAAGAGGCAGTTTCAAAAATAGAGAGGTTGAAGACTTCTGTGAAGGACACCCATGAATGTTTGCAAAATGTTAGTGATAGAGGTGATGAAATGATTGAAAAAGTGTTTCCATTTTATGAAAATTCATCCTTCCTCTCCAAGGACATAGCTTACTTTCTTGTTGACTTCAAACAACCACCTGATTAAAGAAGGTCTCATCACTATGAAGAATACACACAATGCAATGGAATAGGTAGAAGCTTTCAACTTCAAGAATGAGCTCAGAATAAAGGCACCCAAGAAGTTGTCTAAGGCACAGGTTAAGGTGAAATAAGTCTTTGAAAGTTGCACCACTTTTCTGGAAATAGTCACTAGGAGGAAGAAATTTAGACAGAAGGACCTGAATGTGGGGCAATTACAGCAGTGGTGGCATTAAGTGTATTCTCCAGGTGTAGAAGGTCTAGTTGTCAAGGATGAATTAGAGGATGATGCTATTTACATTTCCTAGTTAGATAGGTATCAAGGTTTACATGTTGATTGGGAAAAGGTCTTGGCCAAATATGAGATAGAGTTAAATTTAGCTAGGGCCAAAATTAATTTAATAGCTACCCTAACTCAGGTTGACTTGGATCCAGTCTTGTCAAAAATAAAGGAAATTTCTAGAAAGGATGGGGTAGGTGAAGGAGAGATGGGCGACCCAGCTTGATGGCCTAGGATAATGTCCCATTAAATGCATGTTTTTCTTGTGAGATAGGTCGGTGATGCCTTGGATTTCATGCTTGACAAGTATTGAATACTGAAAGTTGACTTTGGAGGCTGACCTCCATTTTTTTATTGTATATTTTGAACTTGAAAATTGGGAGGGAATTTCTAGCCGACCTACTTGGCCGCCCTAACTTGTAAAACCCTAATTTGGGCTGCCCTAGTTGTAATCGCTATAAATAAGGGTTTTTCCCTCGTTTGTTAAGGTTAGACATTTTGAGAAAGTGCTTGAACTTTAGCTAAGGAATTAGAGAGCTCTGTAATACTTAAGATACTAGAAAAAATTGAATTGTTGCAAATTTTGGTGAAGCAAATACAAAGAAGGCATTGATATTTGGTGTTCTTCATTGTGTTATTAATCTGTGCATGAATTTTTTTATTCTTTTATTTCAAATTTTAGAAGATTGCTTTAAGTAAGTTACTTTCTAGATAATTTTAGATATATTAATGATTCAATTATGTTCTTGGTGGAAAATTTTAAGTGTTTATGTAACCCTTGGTCCATACTCTCAACTACTTACTGAATGTGGGTAGTTGTGTAAAGTTAGTATGAACCTATATTTTATGTGTTGAGTTCAATTGTCAAGTTTTTATTTGTTTTAATGGTATATGTGGATTGATGTGTGAATGCTTTACAATCTGAAAATCTTAAATACCTTAGGAGATAACACTATTTTTGTGACATTGTAGGTTAATATGGGTTTAGTAGAAATTAGTTTGGAGGGTTGGTCCACTTTGAATGTTCTATCATTTTCATAATTGATTCTGGTAGTTAGATTTAGATTTATTTGAAACCCTTACTTATTTTGTTCTTTCTTTATATCTAGGTTAGTTTAGAGCTTGCAAGCATCAACATATTGTTATATCTGATGAATCTAAGAGGCTGCAACATTTGTGTGTAAGGCCCTTTGTGGAAAACAAGCATTTTCACATTATCTCTGAGTTGTTTCATTGGATTTGTCAAGACCTAACATTAGAGACCTTGGGGTTATCTCTTGAGGCTTGCTAATACCTTTCAAGAGAGATAGGATATTATATTTTTTCTGATTTGTTGCTGTGTAGAAAATTCCATCAACAGATTGGCATTAGGAGGGGTGATTCAACAAGTTGGAGTGATTTATATCATCAATATCTCCTCAGAGATTCAAGAGACAAACTAGATCTACATCACAAGGATATTTTTAGGAGTTACAACCTCCTACTAGGTCAAGGAGGACCAAGAAAGGAAGAGCCTCATCATCTTCACCCATTTGGCCATCATCTTCCTCTTCATCTTCAGATTCTGAGTCAGCCTCCACTGAACCCAATCTCCCATTGAACCTCATATTTCACCCATTCGATAGCCCCAGGCACAACCACTTTCACCTCCACAACCAACAATTTCCTTTGTAGAAAATAACCCTTCACCTTTGCTCTTCAATAACTACAATGTTATGCCCAAAAAACTATAACACTTCTGCTCTAAGTTTCATGTGGGTGACCATAATCGAACAACTGAGGAGCACATTAGAATTTTATAGACCTCCCTAAGGGATAGGGGAATTTATCATGAAGATGTTGCCAATAAAATTTTCCCATATTCCCTAGGTGAAGAAGCTTTTACTTGTATAATCACTTGCCAACCAGTTCTGTAACTAGTTGGGCTAATCTGGAGAATGCTTTCTTACTTAAGTTTAGAATTCCCATCAATGCTAATGAGTTATATCTTCAATTCACTAGGGTTAAAATGGAAGTCAATACCAATAGGGTCTTTTAATAGCAGGTTCCATTATGCCTATACTAGGCTAAAAGCACCCTATGTTGTGGATGATGCCACAGCTAGAGAAGTCTACTATGATGCATTGGATAGCCTAACCTCTACTTTCCTCAAGTGGAAACACAACTCCCCTGATAGTCTATTGAATTCATACACAGAAGCAGTTAAGGAAAGTAAAAATTTAAGACAACACTTGTTAGGACCTCTACCATCATTAGGGCCTATTGCTCATCTAGGACAAGTCTAGGCCATAAGTCAAGCTATTAACAATCAGAATCCACTTATGAACCCAGTCCCATAATTACTTATAGTTCCCCATTCGAGACCTCCTTTGAATCAAGAATCTGTTGTACCAAATTATTTAGATAATGTGGTCCAAGCACCCTTTGATCAATAAAAAAATAATATACCTAGTTACCTAAAAAATTATGAGGTGTTAAATCAATCTTTGAACCAAGGTTCTCATGCAGTCTACTTATAAAACTTTGCAAATGTTGGGTCTGCATCAAGCAATTTAGAAAATGAAAGATTGGATGAGCTAATAGAACAAGTTAAGAAGTTGTCTATAGAGGTGACCTACTTGAGGAACTAGAATATCCAATTACAAGATTCCCAACAAAGCATCCAATCTAACTACAATAGAGATAACAGGGAAAATAGAGAGTCTAGTTACAACAAAGATAATAGAGACAGTCGGGAATCTGGGCAAGAATATAATCAAGGTTATGAAAGAGGTTAGTCGTTAGGACAAAACTTTGAAAGGAGACAACCACCAAGAAAAAATAGAGCGTGGAACATAAGGCCTAACAATGGAGGGGTTCCAACACCATTGGACCAACCTAACTGTAGACACGTAAAATATACTGATTGACATTGTGCATTCGATCTTGACTTACTAACATCATTTCTTCCTAAATCATCCCTTGGTCTAACCATTTAATCAAATTCCCCTATCTGATTAAATTCATCAATAATCCTCTCTTGATTAAATAAATCACTTTGTCTAATTAAGTCATTTCTCTTGTTAATTAAATCAATCTATCTGATCTAATTATCCCTATTTAATTAAATAATCAATTTATTTGATTAAATCTCTAAAGTCTATCCATTAAATTAAATAAATTAAAACCTTATTTGATTTAATCTAACACCATCCCTTTTAATTAAATAAATCAAAATACTTATTTAATTAGCCTCTTATCATATTCCTCTCTTATTTGATTTAAATAAATCCATAAATCTTAGCCTCGTTGACTTGCAGGATTTTTCAAAATTTTTGAAAACAACAATGCTAGACATAAATTGTGACACAATCAAGCTCTGTGTCCCGACATAGAGTGCCGCTGATTGTAAGTGGCGCTGTGAGAGCGACGCTGGGAGAAAAAATAGTGACGCCTTCACGAGTTGCGATGCTGGGAGACAGTAAAAGGGAAAATTTAATTTTTAGCACGTGTTTCTTATTTATGACTGATTTTTCCTCTATTTTTTGCCTTTTAATTTCTATGTTTTTTTTCCAAAATCTGACTGTTTTTCTCCTTTGTAGGTTGGGAAGCAAAATCAAAAGAAATAGAAACATGAGAAGGGTGTTCATCAAATCAAAGTGTTTTTAAAAACTCTAGTGTTTGTTTAACACCATTTTAAGAATTTGTTATCTTTTCATCCTTAGGACACTAGTTTTCGATTTGGGCTTAAAAAGAACCTTTCAATTTCTTCTTGCAAAGGTTAAAACGAACAATAGGATCAACAACTTACTAGATTTTGTTTCTTGGGTTAAAAAAATTGAACAAATGTCTTTCACTTGTGATTTGGCGCTTTAAAACGAACTCACATATTGCTTTGTGGATCTAAAAAGAACAAGTGTAGCTTTGTTTGTTTGTGAAGGCTTACTTAGACTAAAGCCATCGAAAAAGGACGTATGCGCTTCTCTCGTGCTTTATAGTGATCTTGAGAATCAAACGGCCTTTTTCATGACTTTGGGTTAAGACAAAGCAATCACCTCCACACTTCGATTTGGGCTTAAAATTGAACAAAATCTTGTGCGAGTGTGAGTGGGGGCTTTGTTGCATATATTCTCTCTCTTTGTTGCCAACAAGGATTGATCAAGTTACAAATATTTTTCTTCATTCGCTTTTGTTTATCCTAGAGGCTTGCCTTGGGGAAAAAATACTCACCCAGGGGAATGACTCAACCAGTAACACTCTAAAGCCAAGAGTATTTCCAACTGGGATATAAATGTGGATATTGGAAGAAATGCCAATATCACGTAGTTGACTTTGACAAGATGGATCCGAAAGGGGACTCTTGCCGTATGGGTCAATCTCCATGAACAGAAAGTCCTTACTAAAACCCATGTGCTAGAATTTTTCAAAATCCTTTTATCTATTTGTTGGTGCAAGAACGGTCATTCTCAAGCCACCCCACACTTTTACGGTCTTCTAGTAGAAATGGAAAAACATGCCATGGGAGTTTCATGGGTGTTGATGCTTGGCTGCCCCATATAAGTGAATGCCATGGAGGGGAGCTAGTGGGGTCAAGCATCTAACCATTCGCTAGAGATAAGCGTAGCTAGACTTGTCCAAGTGGGAATCCAACAAATCTTGTCTTACACATCCATAGGATTGTACTTATTCTTGGGTTGCAAAATGCATTACTTGATCGAAAAAATCTCAAAACAAACACTTAACATCATCCAAATTTAAAACCCTTTTGAGGACAAATACAATTGACTCAATCTATATGTTATTGCTTTCCTTGAGTTCGTCCTTAGAGGTTTCTAAACATTGGATTATATCTCAATTGTCTCCTTAAGTAAACTATAGGAAAACCCTTGCCTTAAGTTCATTGAATTTCCACATAACATATCTTGTGGGGTTTGAAGAAATTAAGACATTGGACATCTTAGTTTGAAAACCTAATTGAAGAAAGTGTTTTTGGTAAAATAAAGACATTAAGCAAAGCTAAGCAAAATAACTTTCATATGTGATTGAAGACTCACAAACCTCAAAGAAAAAAATCATTGGTTGGAAATCCGAAAAATGAATGTTCAAATGAAATCATTTCTTGGTTACAAAGGTCATTAGGAAGCATTTGCATGCTCTTCAATACCTAGGTCTAAGCAAAAAAAGTGTACCTTTTTAGGTTCATCTTAGGATCAAAACATATCAAAATCTCTTTTCATCCATCTTCAAAACATCAAAACAAATCCATCTCATCATCACCTTTTGGAAAATCTTGAAATCATCCTTAAATACTAGGCTTTGTGGAAAAATCAAAATCATCAATATCATTGAGACAAAATCCTTGAAAACATTAGCAAAAACACCTTTGGCTAGGTATGTGTAGATGCATCCTTTTGCATATACTTAGTCAAAGTTATCAAAATCATCTTGTCTAGCTTAGTGTATGTAGATGAATCCTTCTTCATATGCTTAGTGAAACAATCATCTTGTTTGAATAGATGTGGGTAGATGCATCCTTCTCCTCACACATATTCAAATTATCATCCTTTGAACAAAGCTATCCCTTAGATCATCATCAAACATCTTACGGTCTTTTTGTTCAAAATCCAAATCAAAATCAAAATCAAAATCAAGGACAAAATCTCAAATCTCAAAATCCAAAATCCAAAATCAAAATCAGCAAGTCCTAAAATCCTAGTATCTCATTCAAGATTTATCAAAAGCCACAACATCCATATCACCCATCCCTAACATCATCATCATATCATCAACTTTGATCCTCAAGGCATCCTAAAAAATTTATACTTTGCGTCATAAAATAGAGATTAATCCAAAGAATCAAGAGATTCATCTCCCATATTCTTGATTGTTGTTTTATGGTTCAAATGAGATCTCAATACAAGAAGAGATGGAAGCCAACAAAGAAACACCTGCTTCAAGCAATCTTAGCCAAAAAAATGTAGAAATGAATTCAGTTGAATCAAGCAATCCATTGACCCTCTCATCATCGCAAAATCCGCAAGAAGAAAACCAAGGAGAGGATCTTACCTTTGGAATGTCTCACGAATAAATGACTGAAATGCTTCAAAATCCAGAGTATCATAAAATCATCAATGTCATGATGAGACTCAACCCTTCGCTATACATGCTTGAACTAGCAAAACAAGGGGCCAAGTTACCTTCAGATTTTGACGTAAGTACTATAGTGGAGACATCCTTTCCACCTATCTCATCCACCATCCCCATTTCATCTACACCTTCATCCCAAAACATCACACAAAACATTCTGCAAATCACAACATCGTTTGCTCCAACCCAACCCAATGTCAACAAGGGAAATACATTTCTCAATGCTCTTCAATCACATCCCCTTGTTAATAATCAAAACTTGGACACAAACACCACCTTGGAACAAAGCATACCCCAAAACCCATTACACAAAAATGTTCCTCTCACATTCCATCACAATCCATCATCATCATCTTTTCACGCAACTCCTCAAACACCTCTTCTCACAAATTCACAAGAAAAGGGAGATATGTTCGGACTTGGGGGCCTATTCGACACCACGACATCTTCACAACAACTCACACCCCTCACCTTTCCACCTCTTCCGCCATTGCCATTATCATCCGCACCACTCCTTGGTTTAGGGCTTCCTCCCCTACCAAGTATCAATCAAACTTACATCCCAACCATCAATCAAAGCATTGCACCAAACACACAAAATTTATCGTTGATATCGCAACAACAAATGATAAATACACAAAGCAATGGAAACATCATCAAACACACCCCTAACATCACAAAGCATGGTCTCTCAAGGACCAACCATCACATCAATACCACTATCCAATACCCAAAACATCAACACAACATCATCACCTATCACCATTCCAAATCCACCACCACCTCCACCACCACCAACGTTCACCACATCAAGCCAATACGATGCAACATTGCAAGCTGCTTTTCAAAGAGGATACCAACAAGTTCAAAAACAAAAAGCCATGCAACAAGCCACCCAAGTTGCACAAGCCGCATTACAAGCGCAACAAAAGCAACAAGCCCAAGCTTTACTGCAACAACAACAACAAGCCACTCAAGCTGCCCAAGCCCTGCAAGCATTGCAAGCACAAAGGGCCACTCAAGCACAAATTTTATTGTAGCAACAAGCCACACAAGCACAAGCACAAGATCAATATCAAGCACAACAAGAACAAGCACAAGTAGCACAAGTGCAATCATATCAGCAAACACTAAAGCAATACCAAGAGCAACAAGAAGTGACAGAATTGGTAGCCCAACAACAAGCACAACAACACGCGTTGTTGGAACAAAAACAAGTGCAACAAAAAGCACAAATCTTAGCACAACAACAACAAGATAAAAAAAAAGCGTTGTTCATACAAAAGCAAGTAGAAGCCTACTTCACCCGCCAGAACATACAAATACCATCGAACAACGCACCAACCAATCCACCCATCCAACTCATGATTCAAACACCCCAAAACACCTTTATCCCACCCCGTAATCCACAAAGTGATGTGACGACACAACTTAGGTTGCTCTTGCAACAAGTACTCAACCTTCAATCAGGGTGAACAACCAAAACACCAAGCAACTTGTGTCCCTATCCATTTGATAGGATCTTAGAGATGAAACCATTCCCCAAGGGATTTGAAATCCCCAAATTTGACAAATATCAAGGGATGGGAAACCTTGAAGATCACATCAGGGAATTTCAGGTTCACTACATGGAGGTGGCATATGATGATACTTATCTGATGCGGCTATTTCCTAGGAGCTTGGAAGGCCCTGCTATAGAATGGTTCTCTCGCTTACCTTCAAGCATTAGAACATTCCAAGAAATCAGGGATTCATTCATTAAGAACTACACATGTAACATTGCAATGGATGTTAGCCTCGAAGAACTATACACTCTAAAATAAGGAAATAATGAATCTTTAGCTTCATTCCTTCAACGATGGTGATTCAAGGCCAATCGGAGCAGGTGGACCATGCCAGAAGAACAAGTTTTCACCATCATAGCCAACCTTGAAGGCCGCTTGGCATTTCATCTCAAGGTTTAGGGCATCACCACATATGAGCAATTAATATCCAAAGCACTCAGCATCGAAAGAGCCCTTGTGACTCAACCCGCAGAATCAACATCATATCATGAACAACAAAACAACCGCCTATCAGCCAATTACAATGATAAACCTCACACATGGGCAAGGAACAAGAATGTTACTAATGATGGTGTCATAGATTCCAAGGTGTTCATTAGTGGTCCACACCAAAATACACCCACACCGCAAAACCAAAATCAATGCCAAAACACTCATCACACAACATACCAACCCAACAACAATCCAACCATCAATAACCTCAATGATCAAAGGGGACCACCCCAACACAAAATTTATCCCAAATGAAAATACACTATCTTGGGGGAACCACTGGAGGACATAATGAAAAAGTTGATAGATGAAAAACTCATCAAGCCTCCTACATTTGAAAACTACCAAGAACCTGACGTCAAACCCCCTTGGTATAACGAAATCAACTTTGTGAATTTCATAAAATCAAAGGTCATACCACAAAAAATTGCATGAGACTCAAAAATATCATCCAAGATCTCATTGACAAGAAAATCATAAATGTGGAACAACCTACCAGAAATCAGGATCTTAAAGTCTACACGAATCTGATGCCGAATCATGGCAACAAAGGGAATAAAAATGATAAAGGGAAGGGTAGTGTAAATCATGTGTACAAAATGGTCGTTGCCTCCCTAAATGAAGATTTCATGGTCATCACCATCAAGGGCGCCCATGCCAAAAATTGTGGAGTCACCACAAGAGGTGGCAAAGTCACCATTGCAGGATCATCCCAACCTAATAGAATCCCTTCATCTAGAGCCGTTCCACATAGCTACAATGTTGTAGAACAACTCAAGAGAACACCAGCACACATCTCCATCATGGAGTTGTTAAAAATCTCATCAACACATAAAAATATTCTCGAGGAAGCATTAGCCTCATCCACTGTCCCTGCAGATCTCGATGTAGATCAATTCCAAGCTACATCCACACCAATTCTGTCACTTCTTGTTGCTCTTGGTATTTCTTTAGTGTTTGCTGATATGATTGCACTTGTGCTACTTGTGCTTGTTCTTGTTGTGCTTGATATTGAGCTTGTGCTTGTGCTTGTGTGGCTTGTTGCTACAATAAAATTTGTGCTTGAGTGGCCCTTTGTGCTTGCAATGCTTGCAGGGCTTGGGCAGCTTGAGTGGCTTGTTGTTTTTGTTGCAGTAAAGCTTGGGCTTGTTGCTAAAGAATGATGAGGGCCCATCCACACCATACATCGACCCCGCCACTCTCGCGTCCAATTCTGCGACAGAGACACCTGCCATCCCCACCATCCCCACCATCCCCACCATCTCTGATATCAAGCTCATCATCCAGGAGGATGGTTGTGGAAGCTACAAACTCCCTAACAATGCTTTTGTGATAGGAGAGTTACCAAAATCTCCTAGATCACGAGGACACCCACAAGAAAATCAAGCTTCCACATCACAAACCCATCCTCAAAACTATCCTGAATTCACAAGATGGGGAGACCTTGGCCATGAGGTTATTGAAGCAGATCCATCTCACATGTTGTATCAAGATGATAGATTGACAGCTAATTTACCAATGGATGAAAGAAGCAAGGGCCTATAAATGATGCTCGCAATGGGCTACGATAGAAATCAAAGACTGGGACAAAATGACAATGGGCTCATAATACCTATCATGCTAGAGGTGCAACCCATAACAAATCTTGGCCTTGGATGTACCACTCTGAGAATAACCATACGTGGCTGAAGTCCTTCGGTTAGAATAGTTAATATTTCTCCTCAGCTGGTACTAGTACAAGTACACTCACCAATAGTCACAAGCAGAGACACACATAATTTTATAACTGAGCCCTATATTAGTAGCGATGACGAGGATACCATATCAAATCTACCTAGGTTACTTGAGGACACCACACTGTGTATGATTAGCACCCTCTCCTTTGAAACAGACCATCCAAATCATGATATCCATTTAGTGTACCCCCAACTGATTGACTATGACCAACGAGGACCACCAGTTCTTGATACATTCAAAAATGATGAGGCACTCTCAGAATTCATGGGATTGAGGGATAACATTCCAGATGGGGATCATAAAGCAAGCTTTATAATGGATTTGGACACACATGCCTATTACAGGGAAATGATTGAATCCTTCAGTCGCAAAAGTGAGAAACTAAGAATCATATCCAAGTCCTTGAGTGAAAACCACACTATGGCACTCTTTGACAAGAAAATAGTAAAAAGAAAGGACGTATCCAACATTGAAAACCTCTTTGAGGCACCCGAGGATGAAGGATTCAATCTTACTCTAAGAGCTATTCATCAAGAGAAGTTAGCAGTCTTGGCCAAAAAATACAATCCTATCAACCTAGGAATAGAGGAGACCTCGCATATCACATTCTATATGAAATCACTATTATTAGAAGAGCTAGAATTCCTAGCAGTATTCCTAAAGGAAAGGAAAATAAACTTCACATGGAGTTATGCTGACATGCCAGGGCTTGATCTAGAGACTATGGTTCATCACTTAGCTGTGTATCTAGAAGCAAAGTCAGTCAAACAAAAACTTTGAAAAATGCATCCTCAAATTGCTTTGTTGGTCAAAATGGAGCTCAAAAAGTAGTTAGATGCACGATTTATCCGACCAATTGATTATCCAGAATGGGTGTCAAATTTGGTACCTGTTTCAAAACTTGACGGAGCCATTAGAATCTATACATACTTCAGAGATTTGAACAAGGCATGTCCCAAGGATGATTTCCCACTTCCCAACATCGACATGATAGTAGACATGACAGCAGGACACGAGATGCTATCACTAATGGATGGATTTTTAGGATACAACTAGATCATGATAGAAAAAGATCAACATAAGATGGCTTTCACATGTCCATGGGGGACTTACTACTGGAACATGATGCCATTCGGCCTAAAGAACACAGGAGCAACATATCAAAGGGCCATGACATTAATATTCCATGACACAATTCATAAAATAGTCGAAGACTATGTCGACGACATTCTAGCTAAGTCAAGAAAGAGACAAGATCATACAGAAAACCTAAGCGCTATCTTTGACAGACTAGAGGAATACAAAGTCAGACTAAATCCCAAGAAGTGCGGCTTCAGCATACAATCAGGTAAATTGCTAGGATACATAGTCTCCATGAGGGGTATCGAGGTGGATCCAGAAAAAGTAAAAGCAATCCTTGAGATGGAAGCACAAAAGACATTAAAATAGTTGATAGGCCTCCAAGGCCAACTTCAATCCATCTGATGGTTCATAGCACAACTGGTAGACAAGCAGAACCCATATTCTCACCTACTCCACAAGGGGGTAGTGTACAAATGGGATACAAAATGTGAAGAGGCATTTAACAAAATCAAGGAATATCTACTAACACCACCAATTTTAATGCCAGCTATCCCAAGAAAGCCATTGATCTTATATGTGTCAACAATAGCAGCAGCCCTTGGAGCTCTCCTAGCTCAACATGAT
Organism: Sequoia sempervirens; assembly: GCA_007258455.2. Classification (NCBI taxonomy): domain Eukaryota; kingdom Viridiplantae; phylum Streptophyta; class Pinopsida; order Cupressales; family Cupressaceae; genus Sequoia; species Sequoia sempervirens. The sequence goes on from VDFB02135378.1 coordinate 18,718, forward strand.
GAAAATGAAACAGAGAGGGCCATTTACTACATCAATAGGACAATGGTCGGTCATGAGCTAAATTATTCATTCATCGAGAAAGCTTGCCTCACAGTAGTGTTTGCATCCCAAAAATTTAGACATTACATGTTGGCACATAAGATAAAGCTCATTGCAAAAATTGATCCCCTCAAGTATCTCCTATCAAAGGAAATGCTCACAAGAATAATGGAAAAATGGGTAATGATATTATCAGAGTATGACATCGAGTATATGGAGTGAAAAGCCATTAAGGGATAGGTTATTGCAGATCAAATAGCAGAAGCACCCATTTATTCTGAGAACCCTCTTGTCTTAGAATTCCCAGATGAATCCATCTTTAACCTCAATGTAACTGATCATTGGAAACTATACTTCGATGGTTCATGCACAACACATGGATCAGGAGCTGGTATCTTCTTCATCACCCCACAAGGAGATTGCATACCAAATTCATACAAACTGGCATTTCCTTGCACTAACAATATAACACAATACGAGGCTTTGACTATAGGCCTCAGGATAGCAGTGCAATGGAACATCATAGCTCTCAAGGTGTACGGGGACTCTCAGTTGATCATAAATCAGGTCAATAATGAATATCAGACTAAGGATGATAAGCTCACTCCATACAAGAAATTGGTGGAGACTCTAAAGGAATCCTTCATTGACATAACATTTGAACAGATTCTGAGAACCAACAATAGAGTAGCAGATGCCATGGCTACAATTGGGTCTCTATTAGACATCCCTCATAACGTGCTGAAATATGAATTTCTGATTGAGCAGCTTCTTGTTCCCACATTCGAGGTACCAAAATTGGAATATGTGTGTGAAATTGTTGGTTTTGGTGATCCTTGGTACCATGACGTCCACATATCTTCACATAGGAGTCATACCCGCTGACCTCCCATCAAACCTAAAATTAACCTTTATCAAAAAGGCATCTAGATATGTCATCCTAGGTGATACTTTATACCGTAGAAGCATAGAAGGTACCTTGCTACACTATTTAAATGCTGAGGAGGCATTAACCACTCTAACTGAGGTTCATAATAGTATTTGTGGCTCACACTTGAGTGGAATGACCATTGCCAAGAAATTGCTGAAGATGGGGTATTATTGGCCCACAATGGAAAGAGAAGCACATGATCATGCTAAAAGGTGTTTACAATGTCAACAGCATGGGGACCTCATTCATGCTCCAGCTCAAGAGCTTCATCCTATTATCACACCATGGCCCTTTTCATAGTGGGGACTTGATCTCATTAGCAAAATCACACCCACCTCATCCAATGGCCATAAGTTCATCATAACTGCAACTGAGTACTTCACAAAGTGGGTGGAAGCCATACCCATGACGTATATCATTGGGAAGCAGATCTCAAAATTTATCCTGAACTATCTCATCTGTTGTTACGGTGTCCCACAAGCCATTATCTCAGATAATGGGACACCATTCAAGAACCGTGAGGTTCACAACTTGTGCGAGAAATTCAAAATCCAACATCGCTTCTCCACTTCATACTATCCCCAAGGCAATGGCCAGGCAGAAGCCACAAAAAAAACCATCCTCAAAATCCTTAAGAAAACAGTCAATGACGCAGGTCGTGACTAGCATCTATAGCTTAATCCTGCCCTCTGGGCTTATCAAACCAACATCTACACACCCACTAGCGCCACCCCCTTCTCCCTAGTCTACGGATCAGAAGTCGTACACCCCATTGAGATCAAGCTCCCATCCCTCATAATATCATT
>VDFB02135379.1:0-29475 GCA_007258455.2 Sequoia sempervirens
ATGGAATCATACTTAAAGATGGAGGCTCAAAGAGAATTAGGTAGCGTGGTGGTGAAAGACAGAGTGGCTAGGTCTATCCCTGAGCAAAAAGCTGGTTCGGTGGGGGGAAAAAGCAATAAGTCACCTCCTCACTTAGGCATCTTTCAAAAAGATTTCAAGAAAGGAGGGGTGGAGAAAGGTTCTAAGTTGGGCAGGAAGAAGGACTTGGAGAAGATTAAGATGATTGGGGAAAATTTGGTGGAATCAGGGTCAATTAAGACTCTAGACTCTCACTTCTCAAGCCCTTTGAAATGATTGTTCTATCCTGGAATGTTAGGGGCTTGAACAATGGCCCTCGACAAAAAGTTGTTCGGAATTTGGTTAGATGTCAGTGTTCTAATATTCTTTTTTTATAGGAGACAAAGCTTTATGTGGATGGTATGATGGGCATTATGCCCAAGCTTTGGATGAATGGTGATTGCCAGTGCATTGGTGCTCAGGGTGCCTCTGGTGGGGTAGCTTGCTTATGGAACCCTCAGAAGATTTTCCCCTTGTGGTGGTTTTCCTTCAAGTCCTCTATCTCTATGGTGGCCTCTTGTTATGAATCTGGGGAAGTGGCTCTCTTTTCCAACATTTATGCGCCTATGGATTTGCAGGGCAAGCAGCTTTTCTGGTCAGATATTCGGTATGTACGAAGTATGAACCCTTGCCTACCATGGATTATTGGGGGTGATTTCAATGCTATCACTGAGATTGCTAAGAAGCGGGGGGGTACCATGAGATTGGAGGCTTCTGCTTTCCTCTTCCAGGATAATATTTCTGCTTTGAATCTTGTTGATATCAAGCCTGGTAATGGTCACTTTACCTGGAACAATCAACGCTCTGGTGAAAATTGCATTGCAAAGCGGCTGGATCGGTTTATGGTTTCTTGCTTTTGGGTGGGTGATAGGTGGGTTACTTGCTCAGAGATTTTGGACTGGAGGAGTTCGGACCATTGGCCCATTAGGCTTTCTATCAGCTTGGTTGGGCGGACCCACAAGCCCTCTTTCAAATTCCAGCTTATGTGGTTGCGGGATCCTGTACTCCATGATTATGTTGCTCAGTGGTGGCAGGAGGGAAGACCATCTTTTGGTACAACAATGTATGTTTTTACTAAGTTTCTCAAGTTTGTTAAGTATAAGATTAAACGTTGGAATAAGCAATGTTTTGGGAATATTTTTAAGGCCAAGTCTGATGCACAAGTTAAGCTAGATGGTATTACGAGGTTGATGAGGGAGAATGGGGTGTCTGAGGCTCTATTGCAGGAGGAATCTAGGGCTTTGAAAGCTCTAGAGGAATGGGAATTACGGGAGGAGATCTTTTGGAAACAAAAATCTCGGATTGACTGGCTTCAGGAGGGGGATAAAAATTCGGCCTTTTTCTTCAATTCGGTGAAGGCGCGGAGGCATGGTAACTCTATTCCTGTTCTGATTTCAGACGGGGGAGAGAGGTTGAATTCTTTTCAGAGTATTTCTGATGAGGCCGTCCATTATTTTTCTAACCTCTTTAGAGAGGATTTGCAGGGGAGTGCGGTGAGGGAGGCACAGGTCCTTTCTTGCATCCCCCATTTGGTGTCCCAGGAAATGAGAAAGGATCTTATGGGGGAGATCACTCTTGAAGAATTAGAGGGGACGGTGTTCTAGATGAAGAAAGGAAAAGCTCCTGGTCCTGATGGTTTCCCGGTTGAATTCTTCCAAGAGTTTTGGGAGATCATCAAGTTGGATTTATTAGAAGTGGTCAAGGAGTCGCAGCGGAATAAGCAAATGTTAAAGGCTCTGAATTCCACTTTGCTGGCTCTTATTCCAAAGTGTGATGGAGCGGATAGGATGAGCCACTTCCGGCCTATATCCTTGTGCAATGTGGTGTATAAGATTATCTCGAAGCTAATTGCGAATAGGCTGAAAAAGTGGTTGTCGTTACTCATATCTGAGGAGCAAAGTGGTTTTGTGGAGGGAAGGCAGATTCTGGATGATATTGTTTTGGCTACTGAGACCATTCATTCTATGGCTAATTCTAGGGTTAAGGCTATGTTTATCAAGTTGGACATGGAAAAGGCGTATGATAGAGTCCGTTGGTCTTTTCTTTAGAAGATCCTTGCTAATTTCAGTTTTGGGGATGATTGGATCCAATGGGTCATGAATTGCATCACGTCTGTGTCTTTCTCTATGTTAACTAATGGGGTGCACTCAAAGTTGTTTGAGGCTTCACGTGGGATAAGACAAGGTGATCCTCTTTCCCCTTACCTTTTCATTTTGCTTGTGGAAGGCTTGGGGCACCTTCTGAGGAGCCAGGTGGAGCTGGGGCTTATTCAGGGGTGGCGGTGGGGTGGTGATTTACCTCCTTCATCCCACTTGCAGTTTGTGGATGATACTGCCTTGATGGGGGTAGCTACTATTAGGGAGGCTACTAATATTCGTCGAGTGTTGGGTATGTATCTTGAGGCTTCAAGCCAAGCAATCAATGAAGATAAGTCTTCCATTTATTTCTTTAATACTCTGATTCCTATTCAGAGGCGAATTGCTCAAATTCTTCGTTTTCAGATAGGGACCCTTCCTATGTCTTACCTTGGGGTTCCTATCACGGTGGGCAGATTATCGAGGGAGTCATGGCAGCCTATTCTAGATAAATTTTGGTTGAAGGTTACCCATTGGACCAATCATTGGTTGTCCTTTGCTGGGCGGGTTCAATTGCTGAAGTCTGTGGTCCAGGCTCTCCCTACTTATCGGTGTATGCTTCAGGTGGCTCCGATGGGTTTTGTTTCGGAGTTGGACTCTTTGGCTAGACAATTTTTATGGGCTGGTAGTGTGATGACTTCTAAGTGGAGTTTGGTTAAGTGGGATATTGTTTGTTGTCCTAAGCAACTTGGGGGTTTGGGGTTGAGACATTCCTCTCTGGTAGGGATAGCGTTGGCGGCAAAGCTTTATTGGAGATGGTGCACTGAGAAGGATAGGATTTGGGCAAGGATTCTTTTCTATAAGTACTTTCAGGGTATTCCTGGAGATGATATTCCTCGCTATCCCCTGTTAGGTAAGGGCTCAGCAATTTGGGCTACCCTCAAGAAGGGAGCGGTGCTTATCAAGGATGGTTTATTTTGGATTTGCAGGAGGGGGACAGAGGTTCAATTCTGGTATGATTCCTGGGATGGGTACCCTCCCATCCTATCTCAGTTCCCTGAATTAATGGCTTTGAGTAGGAATTTTGAGGATGTTGGCTGGACGCAGGTAAGTGATTTTAAGGTGATTTCTCACCAGGGTCAACTTGTGAGTTCTAGATGGATGACTCCTAAGGAGTGGCCGATTATGGGCATGGAGGAGGATTGTAGAATTCTGCATAGTATTCTTTTGAGTAGACAATGTAATCCTTTAAGGGACAAGGATATTCTTGCTTGGTCTCCTAATCCAAAGGGGCACTACACGGGTGCGTCTGGATATCGGAGGTTATTGTCTCAAAGGTTTGAGGGGGAGGAAGTTCCTTGGTGGAAGAAGGTTTGGAATAAGTTTTCTTGGCCGAAGTGTAACTGCTTTGCCTGGATTTTGGCTTGGAACAAGTACCTGACTTGGGACAAGATTCAGATGCGCAGCTTTCAGGGACCGTCTATGTGTGTGATGTGTGGGAAAGGTGAGGAAAACTCTTCGCACCTTTTCTTCTGGTGTCCTTTCTCCTTGCAGCTCTGGCATTTCTAGTGGAGTGTTTGGGGAAATCCTTGCATTCATGCTTCCTCTTTAGTTGAGTTCTGGACTAGTTTGGGCAGGCCTCCCTCGAGGGCTTCTTTTTTGCAGGATGTGTGGCTGGCAGGCCCAATCTTTTTGTTGTGGCAGATTTGGCTTGAAAGGAATAGGGGGATTTTTCGTGGCGAATTGATGCAAGTTCAGCAGGTGTGGTGTAGGGTTCTTGGGATGATCCAGGAGACTATCCATGCCAAAGGGGATGTGGAGCTGCCATTGGAAAAGAAGGATGCTGAGGTGGTGGCCCGATTGGGTATCCAGGGGTTTTCCCCTTTGGCACCTTATGGGCGGAAGGGTAGTCGAGTGAGGCAGCGTGTCCAGAGGCAGGGGTCCTGGGTGCCTCCCCCTATGGGAACCTTGAAGGTTAATACTGATGGTTCTTCTAGGGGAAATCCTGGCCCAGCTGGTGTTGGACGGGTTGGGCGGGATTCCTCAGGATCGGTGGTGTTCCTATTTTCCATTCATATGGGGACACATACTATTAATTTTATGGAAGGTTGGGTGATTCTTTATGCTTTGAGGAAGGCCTACGAGCTGGGGTGGCATAGGGTTATTTGTGAATCCGATTCTCAGGTTCTGATTAACTTACTCAATCAAGGGAGGAGTTTGGATGTGAATTGGCAGTTGGCAGGTATGGTTCAACAGATTTTGCAGATTGGATCTCTTATGGAAAGAGTGTCTTTTGTCCATATTCCGCAGGAATGGAATAGGACGGCTGACTGTTTGGCCAAATGGGCTTCGAAGCGTCTTGTGGATTGGAAGATTGATGATTGGGCTCAAATCCCTTCCGATCTTAGATCGGATTTGGGGAGGGTTCTTGCTGAGGATACTAGGGGTGCTGAATGATTTGGTTCTTGCTCTTGTTGGCGTTTTATGTTCTTTCCGGGCTTTTTCCCTGGGCTTGGCTGTAATTCTGGTTTTTGAATTTCAATAAAAAGAAATTTACCCCCTTTTAAAAAATATATATTCTACCTTCCCATAATCTTTTACTTCATATAGAATTGTAGACATGTAAAATGTACATGCACCCGATCCTGATTTTACTAACACCAAGTTCATCCTGAATCATCTCTCTACTAGTCATTTAATTAAATAATCGCTATTTAATTAAATTCATCACATTTCATCTCTTAATTAAATAAATCATTTTTTATTTGATTAAGTCATCATCTCCTATTAATTAAATAAATCACTTTGTTTAATTAATCCTGTAGTCCCTCTTTTTAATTAAATAATTCATTTTATTTAATTAATCTCTAAAGTGATCTCATTTAAATTAAATAAATTAATCTTTATTTGATTTAAAAGTAACACCATCCTCTTTAATTAAATAAATCAATCTTATTTAATTAAGTATAAAATCATCATTCCTCTCATTTTGATTTATTTAAATCCAAAAATCTAAATCAAATAAATCAGCTAATCTCCTTTAGGTGTCAAATCTTTGATTAATCTTAGTCTTAATCCATCAAATCACGTGGGTTTTGAAACACTTTTATGAAATAAATTTAGTGATTTATAAATCATTTTATTTTTATTCAAAAAAGGCATCAAAGATGGAATATTCCTCAAATTTGAAATCTCCCCCCAAAAGGTCTTGTCCTCCAAACATGGCATTTAACATCTCTTACAAGTCCTTTTCTTGAGCCATGTGACATTAACTTCACCTTTCACCTCATTCTTCAAGCCATCTTTTGAATTTGAATCTCCCCCCTCTTTGCATATTCTCCAAAATGTGCTCAAGCTTCCTTCATTCACATCTTGACAAGTGGCACTTGCCCATTGGATGTTGAATGATCCCACATTCATCTATTTGGCTCATTCCTTCATCTTGTTCTTCTATTTATAGAAGGCTTCTCTTTGTATTTTGCATCCACAACTTGAGTAAACTTACTATACTCAAATTCATAGCAATATTCATCCATCTTATTAAGTTTTATAGCTAGGTTATGCAGATTTTGTCTTGGAGCATTCGTCAATCTTCAACAAAGTGGATCACAATCTTCATCAAATCATCTTCATCACATCATTGGAGTTGGTAAAGGGCCAATTTTCACATCAAATTGGCACCAACTCCTTTAAGAGATTAAAAGTTTGCTTTGTTTTAGAATAGGATTTGATATCTTTGTTTTAAAGTTTTTTATGTTCTTCATTTCATTCCTTTTCTCTTACATTCAAATGGATTTCTTGAGGAATCTCTATTCTAACATGCATTTGATCTTATTAATGTGTTGTTTATTGTGTTCTTGCAAGTATAGGGTCTAGGTTCACAAGAATAGTAGAAACTTGGTACATATTAATTTGTTACACATTCAAATGGTAGTATCCTCTTCTTCTAACCTCATATTCATTAGAAAAATCTCCTAAAAATATTCTAAAGTATTCTTGTGTTGGTACAAGGCTCTTAATCCATCAAATAATGATCTAAGATGAAATAAAATCTTGGAATAATATAGTTTACCAGTTCCATTTTAGATTATGCAATCCTAGTAGTTTGGACTATCAAGCAATTATATTTTACTATAGAGCCCATATTTCATGAGTGTTTATTTACAAGAGCCCATACATTATTCGAACATAATGGTCTACTTAGAAGTAAATACATTTAGGTGATGATCAAAAAGATAAAACTTTATAACTTATTACAAGATTGTCCTTCCCAATGCTACTCCAACTCAAATGTGCTCAACCATATAGTTTCTCCAAAGATAAAACCTATGCTCTACCCATACACATATCCAAAAGAGTGCTAAGATTTTAGAGTAATGAAGAATAAAATAAGAAATGCCAGTAAATTCCTAGTGCTTCCACATTTTGCACACATGTCTACCACAACAGTTGCAACTACAACATCTAACAAAATTGCTCTATCTTTCATGCTTTGATGGATGTCTATACCCTCTTCCAAAGCTCCCATTTTGACACAAGCTAGGAGGATGCTGACAAAAGTTGCAGAATCTATCTTTACATCTACCAATTGCATTTATTTGAAAGTTTTTAAAGCCCTTTTTTTAATAAAATGACTTTGAGAATAACTTGCGATCAGGGCATTCCATGGGAATGCGTTTATTCAAGGCATTATGTTAAACTTATCTATATATTTTGCATATCCTACAATCATGGTAATCCATGAGACCACATTTCTTTTAGGTATTCTGTCAAATATTTCATACCCCTTGTCTATGCTTCCACATTTTGCATACATGTCTACCAGGTTAGTTGCAATTACATCAACAAAATTACTCTCCTTTATCCTTTGACGGTTTCCATACCCTATTACAAATCTCCCATTTTGGCACAGGCAGGGAGGCTGCTGGCAAAGGTTGCGAAGTAAGGCTTTACACCTGCCAATCACATTTGCTTGAAAATTTCTGAAGCATTTTCAACAAAGCCATTTTTCGTATAACTTTCAATCATGGCATTCCATGATACCACATTTCTTTGAGGCATTCGGTCAAACGGGTCACGTGCCTTGTCTATGCTTCCACATTTTGCATACATGTCTATCAGAATATTTCCAACTACAACATCTGAAAAAATTCCTTTCTCCTTTATGCTTCTATGGATACCCTGTTCCAAAGTTCCCATTTCAGCATAGGTTGGAAGTACGCTAGTAGATGTGGTGATGCAATTGGAAACATGTTTCTTTGGATATAGGCGACCGGTCACGATTTCATACAGAGATACCGGCGGACAGCACTGATGTTCGGAGGCTCTCTTTCTAAACGGCTGCGATATACAAATCTAATGCCCATCCCATGGGTGTATTATGCCCATCGCATCAACTCACGGAGACCCGACCTGCTCTAATTTGTCAGTCAGAAAAGTACACAACAACCTCCATCCGCAGCATGTGGCCAGCTCCCTTGCTTGATGTACTAGGCAAAAGATTTTAGAATAGAATTGTTATATTTAAATAGATAATACTATTTAAATAAAGGAAGGTTTTCTTGATACTTGGTAACTTTTTAATAATTCTAGATTTTAATCCACATAAAATTAAAATAATTATATTATCTAAATATCTTTATTTTATTATTTTAAATTAAAATAAGTAAAATTGTATGGAATAAATATATAGGTAAAGATTAAATTACACATAGGATAAATATATAGGTAAATTAAATTACACATAGGTAAATAAATATATAATTAAGTATGAATGAACTTCGTTAAATTTACTATTGCATATAAGTTTATACATTAATATACTAATTTTAAAAACAAAAATATTCTTTGATATCATTATAAAATATTTTTTGACACTAGAATAATAATTAAATTATAAAAGAATGAAAAATAATTATTCTTTTTAAAAATTCTAAATTAATGATTTAAAATTAGAAATTAGAAAATTAAATTTCAAAAATCCGAAATTTATAATTACACAAATTTGTTTCTAAATTCATATATTTAAATCATAAAAAATATTCATTTTTTTCTTAATAAAATTGAAAACATTTCAAAAAGGAAAAAACACTCATATTCTATTTTATTCAAAATCAATATATATCTATAAATAAATATTATAAATTTAAGGTTTCACTAAATATTTTATTGTACAAAAATATAGAAACTTAAATATGCATCTAATAGAAAAAAAAATCATAATAAGTGCACATCTTATTGTTAAACAATTGCAAAATTAAATACAAAGAAAATATAAAAACATTATTATAACAAATAAAAATAAGTTCTTAAATTAATATATATTTAAAACTAGCATATCTATCTTTAAAAAAATGCAATAAAGAATTGCATTTACACTTATCATATAGTTTTAAAATAATTTATATAATATTATTATTATGGTTAGGGTTAGATTACAATTTAATTAGGGCTAAGATTACAATGTTGTCAAGGTTAAGGTTCAATTAGGGTTAAAGTTCAATGAGGTTGATGGTTCAATTATGGTTAAGGTTGGGTTTAGATTAGTGTGAATTTTTTACGATTAGTTAAGGTCAAGGTTCTTATAGGTTTATAATTATTGCTATGGTTAATTAGGATTAGAATTACAATTTGCAAGGTTAGGGTTCAATTAAGGTTAGAGTTCTAGGATGAATTAAGGTTAGGGTTCTTATAGGCTTATAATTATTGCTATGTTTAATTAGGATTAGAATTACAATTTGCAAGGTTAGGGTTAGATTAGTATGAGGGTTCTAGGATGAATTAAGGTTAGGATTTGTATAGTGTTACAATTACTATTACAATTCAACAAGGATTAGGGTTAGGTTTGACATTATGATTCATTTGGGGTTAGGAATGGGGTTAGTCTTTAATTATAATGCGTATATTTTGGTTAGGGTTAGGGTTCATTTAGTAATATATTAAATATATTATTATAATATTTTAAATATAATAGTTTATAGGGAGTGGACCATGGTTAGAATTACGGTTAGGGTAGGATTAGGGTTAGTATAAAGTTTTAATCTAATTAAGGTTACATTCAATTTTAATATATTATTGGTTGCCCCAAAATATAGATTAATGGTTATAATCACTTTCAGTTTAACCCTAATATGAATATAATAATCACAAGAATTAGAGTTCAATCTATGATTAGAATTATGGATGCATTAAGAAGAGGATTGGAAGGATATAGATTGCACATGGAACCTCTTAAAAGGAAGGGAGGTGGAAAGAGAATAAAAAAACCAAGGGTAGGAGAGCAAGGAGTTAAAAGGAGAGGAAATAGGATTAAATCACAAAAGAAATTAGATGGAAAAAATAGACTAATAATATATATAGAGAAATGAAAAAAGAAAGTCTAGGTTTAAACTTAACTAAAAAAAATGATACACTACTCTTTATAATTTAATGATATATTGTAATCAAACTAATATGTTTTCATTTATAACATGATAGAGATAGAGAGATATAGAGATTAGAGGAAGAGGGAAAGGGAGAGATAGAGATATGGGAGGAAGAGAGAGATAAAAGAGATATAGATTTTAAGTTTGAAATTATTTTTATTACATAAATTTAAATAAAAATTATAAATATAATTATTCTAAAATAATTAAAATTTTAATAAGACAAATAATTATAAATTTAATTTTAATAATTTTTTAAGTATTATTTATAATTTAATAAAAACATAAATAATTAAAATAAATTTCAAAATTAAATCTAAATTAAAAATTAGAGCATTTCAAACTTGATAAAAATTACAAATAATTTGATTAATATTAATAAAGATAAAAATGAAATTCAAAATCAATTAAAAATTTAAATATTTTAATTATTTAAAATTTAGTAATAAAATTAATTTAATTTCAATTTAATTTATTTATTCTTTAATAAATCTTCAATATAAATATGACTCTTAAAATAATTATTATTATTTTAAATCATCGAGACACCTTTTCATCAATTCTCTCACTCTATTATCATAAACTATGGAAACTTCATGCTATCAATAAATTTATAATCAAAATATATAAAATGAACTTAATTGATTATATTATCAGTCAGAAGATTAAATCACAAATATAAATTTGTTAACAAACACAATAAACTATACCACAATTACTGGATTAAATTATAGATCCTATCCTTGGCTTCTACCCAATGATTTACTTTGTAAATCACAAGTAGGTAAATATAGTATTATGCATATGTTTGCAGCCAGTGGCAAGTAGAAGACACATTTGTAGTTGAAACGGAAATCAAACAAAAATTAGTCACGAGCTGAGAATCAAACCAATGTGTTCCTTGTGCTGTCACTCAATGTTCGTACACTACAAGTTGCTACAAAATCTAGAATTATTAAAAAGTTACCAAGTATCAAGAAAACCTTCCTTTATTTAAACAATATTATCTATTTAAATATAACAATTCTAATTCTAAAATCTTTTGCCCAGTACATCAAGCAAGGTGGCTATGGCTACTTGGATGGCAGTTATTTGTGACTTTTTGGTGACAAAATTAGGGCAGTCATGGGGTCTCATAGTTGATCAGGATGGGCATAACATACCCATGGGATGGGCATTAGATTTTTGTACTTTTGGGTAGCCAGCTCCTCTTTCTATGCATCCATTCAAACTTCCGCAGCGCGACAACCATGATTTGAATTTGGTTCGGGTTATTCAATCGTGATTTGACTGCTCACTGTCATGGTTTACGGGACAGTTTAGGAAAATAGAAACGGGCAATAGATTGAAGGGCCCACAAGAGCCACCTAAGTGGTCAATGTTTAGTGTGTGTTTTTTAAGTCTCGTCTTTTTTATACTCAGAAAATAGTTATTAACTCATTTAAAAGAGTTGATGATTTTTAATTTCTCCTTGTTATCGACATTTAGAGAGTGGTTTCCACCTAACACAAGATTTTCAAGAATATCATCAAATTTCCTTCATTTAGTGTTTCACAACAATTCCTAACCTTCATTGTAGATTTGGAAGAGATTAAAAACTTATATGTATTTGATAATTAAATAAGACTTTGTAAGATTTTGTCTACTCATTGACCTTGAGAAAGGGGTTACTAACTCCTTTAACTTCACAACATTAGAGCTCTAAAATTTTCCTATTGAAATTTTGATAAGTGTTGATAAACTTTTAAATTGGAAAATGGGGTTTTGTATATAAATTTTCCTTGGGTAAGTATTTTCAATGAAACTTTGCCATATCATCAATAATAGCATCACGATCAAAACCTAGAAATATAGTTCCATTTAGATTGAATAGAACTTTTATTTTAATCATTTTTGCACTTTGGCCAACAAAGTTCAAAGCTTTAATATCACGATAGCTAGAAAGTGGTTTAGCATGGAAACTAGTGATATTTGATGTGACATCACCAAGATTATGCCCATAAGATAATTTTGCATGAAATTTCATGATTTCTAAAATTTAATTATTTTCACAAATCCTCGCAAGCTGCATCATTGACCCTAAGGTTTTGAGACAACTGACAATTTTGTTTCATAATGGAAAGATGCTCAACATTTGCTAATGATTGGAGATAATTTTGACTAAGATGCTCTCAATTTAAGGATTTTGACTCAAATTTTTTATAAAAATCAAGTTTAAAAATGGGGCTAACACTACTTTATGTGGAACGTGATTGTTTTGTGGTATATTATGATGATGAATTTGAGAAACATATAGACCCTAACATATTTACCCCATGCCAATACCTAAGGGATGATGGCATCTGAAACATACATTTTTATTGCACATATGCAAGAGAAGGTAATAGTGTAGTAATTGCATTGGTATCACTAGAAGGCAAGAATTATAAGTTCAATTTCAGGTTGAACTTTGAATGCACCAATAATGTGGTTGAATATGAAGCTCTGCTACTTGGTTTAAATGTGGTTTCCAAGTATGGGATCAAGTTCCTTATATGTCATGGTGATTCATAACTTGTGGTGTCTCAAGCTAGGAGCACTATGCTAAAAAAGACAAATTATTGAGAATGTACGAGAATTTTGTGTGGGATACTATTGAGGTGGATGCATTCAATGCCAAATGAGTGGAGAGACATAATAATGTAATAGTTGATTCCCTTGAAGTATTAGCTTCACAAATTGGTGTTTCTATTTCTTTCCATCAATGTAGGTATGGTGTATAAATTCTTACTAGACCTAGTATTTGAAATAAAATTCCTAATTGAAAAGTCTTTAATGATGATCAATGGATATATGAGTTATTTGTTTGCATTGATCACTTTGAGAACCAACTCATTGACTAGAAGCCCATGGTAGAGAAGGATGAAGAAGTTAAGGAGACTCTTTTTGGAAATGAAATTATTTTGCTAAAAACAAATACCAGTCCAAGAGGTCTCATTGCATTAGAAAGGATGTTTGACAATGTTAATTGCTATAAGACAAGAAGTAAGCCTACAAATGACGAGGATATAGAAGGTATAAACTTGGGCACTAAATCAATTCCCAAGATGATTTACATTGGTAAATGGTTAAAATTAGTAGAGAATATAATGCTAATAGAATTATTAAAATGGTATAAGAAACAATTTTCTTGATCATATGATTAGCTAAAGGCAATAGAGAGGATTTGTTCTAGCATAACATCCCATAGGAACATGGTACAAAGCCATTCAAATAGAAGAAAAGTCCTATCAACCCCACTCTTGCCCCCAAAATGCAAAAGGAACTAATGAAGTTGAAGGAGGGAGGCATAATAAAAGCAACCAAACACTCAAAATGGGTTTCAAACCTTGTTCCAGTCAGAAAAAAGAACAAAGATAATAGATTGTGCATGGATTTTAGGAATTTGAATAGTAAATCCCTCACGGACAACTATCCATTGTGAGATATGGACCATTTATTATAGAAATTAATAGGGTCTGAGTCTATGTCTATGATGGATAGAAATTTAGGTTACAATCAAGCCATAATTATAGACACCTAAAATATCACCTAAGCCTACATCCCATCACCTAGTCCTAATTAACCTATGACATATCCCATTCACCTAAAGTCCATAACTTAATTATTAATTACCTTTTTCCATCTCATCACAATAAATAAATAAATAATTACATATTCCACCTATTATCCAACTCGTCCATGTGGCTAAAGTAATTAAATAATATTATTATTTAATTAAGCCATTATCCTCTCAACACTTTCCAAGAATAATGGGGACCTAAGAACACTTGTCCTTGCGCCCATTATTCTCTCAACACATTCCAAGAATATTGGGCACCTAGGAACACTTGTCCCTAGGATCCCCTTATTCTCTCAACACATCCCAAAGTTGTAGCTCTTTTAGGTGCACATGTCCCTAATTTCCCTCATCCTCACAACTGCTTACTATTTATTTTATAAGTTAATCCTATCCATTCACATTCTAACTATTTTCATCTCCACCATTCATCCTCTCCTAGATCTCAGGGAATTCCTCTCAATCATTCTCCACCCTTGATCTCACAATGAGATCTTGGCCATCCATTCCCCATTCCCAAAATCTATAAATTCAAGCATCCTCTCATCCAAATCATAATCCATTATCATTCATGCTAAGTATATGTTGTCAAATTGGTATCATTCAAGCAAGGAGCATCCACACTACAATACATCAAGGAGAAAATCAAACACAATGGAGATTATGGTAATTTCTTATGTTGATTTGGATTAAAAAAAAAATGAATTTTTATTTTGTGTGCTCTATCTGAGGTTTGTGATAGTTTACAATAGGAATCTCTTGCATTGCATACATTTCCATTTGCAAATTCTAAATTAACACTTAGAATAGCCAATGAATCCAAGCATCATAAGACAACCTTTACAAGACCTAATGGAAACATTTGTTTATCTTCAAATGGAATTTGGTCTAAAGAATGTTGGGGATACATTTCAAAGAGCCATGTATGCCACCTTTGTAGGCCTTGTATATGAAATCATGGTTGTTTACCAAGATGATTTGTTTGCTTACTCCAAGGATCAAAATGATTTATCTAAGTGTTTTACTTGTGTGATATTGACTATTCTCCTAGCATAAGAGGGTGGACCTAAGGGTGCCACGTGGTCAAGTAAGCATTTGGATTTGATCTTTCAAAGATGTTTAGAATATGGGACATCTTTGAATCCAAAAATTATATTATTTGCATGGAAGAAAGTAATATTGTCAGACATATTGTGTCTAAGGAGGGGGTAAGAATAGATCCAAAAAGTGTCAAATCAATTGAACTCATTTTGTAACTCAAAATGGTCAAGGAATCTCAATCATTCTTTGGGTGGATAAATTTTGTTAGGAAGAGTATTAACAAAAAAAGTATCCCTTTTTCCTGCATTTGGAAATAATTAATGACAAATGAACCTAATTTTTCCTTGATTTAGTGTTGTAATGTGTTTTACACATTCATATTGAGTCTAGGGCCCTTTTCAATGATGAAATGTACTTAATTTGTGCCATATTTAGGGTGTGGTAAAGTGTTTTTACACTTTCACACTAATCTAGGGCTTCATTATTTAATTGTGGTTAATTAAGCTTAATTGGACCCTTTAATTCAAATCTAAGCCTTATTAATTGCATTTTTCAAGGATCTATCCTGACACCCATTAATGATATTGCATGGCATTTAAATTGACAAAGTTGGAGTCCTAGAAAAGTGTGCTAGGACCCATTCGCCACTTTGGGTGAATGAGTTCTCCTACCCTAGGACACCCCTTTCTTGGCATATTCGAAATGGTTTTTTGATGTTATTTCATCCCCTCGAAGCTAGGTCATAGGAAATTGTGCTAGGACCCATTCACCCAAGGTGGCGAATGGGTCCTCCTCACTTAGGACACCCCTTTTTGAATTTATTTGTGGTGGTATTTTAATGATTTTCAATTCTAGATCTGATGTCATCTTAGATTATTTGAATTTTAAGGTTAATCCTTAGATTTAGTATAAATATAAGGTTAATTCACATAGTTTCATCTAAGCATTAAAGTATTCAAGAACTATAGCAAACTTATGATCAAGAGAGCATCTTCAAGAGCATTTCAAAGGAATTCAAGGGTAGATTATCAAGGTTTTATTGCAGAAATTCAAGATCATATCATCATGTCAAAGGCATAGTGCATCAAACATGTGGTTGAGCTAATGTGTGTTGATGTAATATTGAAGATCCAAGTTAAGCATTGTTTCACATCCAATTCAAGATCGAGATCTACATTCTACATGGCCACTTCATGTTAGTTTGTAGATTACATTCCAAGACATCTTCCAAGGTATCACCATTTCATGTTTCATGCTTCAATTTCATTGTTTCATTGTAAGGTTTAATTACCTAAACGGGGTTTGACCAAGGAAAACCCCTATCCTCTAACAATCAACAAGTTTTTATCCTCTTTGATGTGTGTTTACAAGTTCATAGGTTGAAGATCAAGTGGAGAACAAGATTGAAGCAAAATTTTCAGTTGGAAAGTTGCAAAGTTGCCATCCATATTGTAAGAACACGAAAAACAAGGCTACATAATTTGTTTCAAATTTTTGGGAGCTAAGCACCGAGGAGATGGAATGCAGATCTTGTAGAACAAAACCTAGATCTTAGTTTTTATAAATCCTAATAGGCACCCCTTCACCACTAAATGCGAATGAGTCCTTTGTGACCTAAAAACAACAAGTTTTCTCTAAGGTACACATCATTTTAGCCTTCCAAAACTTCCCTTATAGTTGCTATAACAATTAGGAGTCATTTCTAATTGTTATTTATGCATTTTGGCCTTCGTAATTATATGTTTCATAGCAAAAAATTGTGGTATCATCTCGATAAATTCATTTTGATAAATCCAATTTTTCTTTGAAACATAATGGTGAAGCCGACGTGATGAGCATTGTAGTTTTATGATTTTGGAGTCTTTCCTTGCATCTGAGGTTAAATCTTGCATTCATTTGCATTCATTTACATTGAATTAGATCTCATTTAGGGTTTCCTTCTTGGCATTCAAACTTGCATCTCATCTAGGGTTTAGAATTGCATTATCTTGCATCCTCTAGTTCTAAAAAATACAAAAATAAATTGATCATCTTGCATATATTTAGATCTCATAAATTTTCATTTGAAAATCAAAATAAAATTGCATGTCAAATTAGGTCTTTACATTCATCATTTTATCACCTTTTCAACTTGCATTTCCAGAAAATCTGAAACTGAAGGTTACTGTTATAGACCTGAAACTGAAAGACATTGGAAAAAGCTTCAAAATCAATAAAAAACAGTTAAAAAACCCTAATGTATGACCCATTCACCACTTGGGGTGAATGAGTCTCTGATCAGGATTGAATTACATTTTTTGGCATCTGAAACCAATTGAAAAACGCATAAAATCAATAAAAACATTTCAAAAATATTCATCCAGGACCCATTCACCACTAAAGGCAAATGAGTCCCTGATTAGGTGTTGATATGAATTTTTTGGAATCTGAAATCTCTGTTTTAGGCTTTTGTTTATTGCTGTTACATTTTTTTCAGTTTTCTGATTTGATGTTTCACCAAATTCATTGCAATGCATTATCAAAATTCAAAATTGCATTTACAACATTTCATTTTGAATTATTGCATTGTGTAATTAGTAAATTGCATTTTTTAAATCTAAAAATTGCATTTCATTCTAGGTCACTACATTGCCTCTTTCCATTTAGGGTTTGCACACTAAGTTTGTAAAACTTGTATGAGCTTTACAAATTGGTGTCCTATTAACAATACTATTGTAAGATGTAGCTTGAGGCTCATGTCATCCCGCGATATCTCACTCATCGTGGATCTTGGGTTTCCTAGCTCTCTTTCTGATAGTGTTGATAATCGACCCTCTATGGCTCATAGTTTGCATACTTCATTTCCCATGACTTACACTAATGTGCATGATGTCCATCTCTTGCAAGAAGACATAAAAAGATTAGATGAACACATAGAAAACTTACAAGACTATATCCTTAGTGAAAGCATAGACATTGGTATGATCCCTACTTTACAAAATCTAAGGAAAGTGCTTGCTTAAAACAGGAAATGGAACACAAATTTTCTATAGCCTTAGTTGCTTCCTTCATAAGTACTTGAATAAACAAGACAATAATAACATACATGCCACAGTCAACTTTATTGAATCTATTGAGACAAAGAATGATGTGATGAAAGTTGGCATAGATGATGATAACATGGATGTACTATTGAACTAGGTCCTATGGATACTATTGAACAAGTTCCTGTGGATACCATGCTAGCATTTATTGAAGCTAGACCTTGTAAGGGCTCAACTAAAAAGCCTCTTGATATTACTTTCTCACAAAATGACTTACTTAAATGTGCATCTGATGGTCCTATTTACATAGCGAGTTGAATCAATGATAAGCCCAATAATGGGATATTAATTAATACCGTATGTGGAGAGAATGCGATCACTAAAGAATTTATATTTGTGCATGAACTATATCAAGATATATATGATAAACTAAAAGCATGGATCAAGATGCATAATGATTTTTCTTGTCCTACGATTGGCTTGATAGATATCCCTTTGAAAGTTGAACCGAAAACATTAAATTTCTCGTTCACCATCATCCTGCAATCAGACCAATTTTGTGTAAAGGTAGGATATCCATAGCTTTGCTCCATGAATGCAGTCCCTTCAGTTGTGCTTAAATGTCTAAAGTTTCCATTTGGAAATTATATCTTTATTATGCATCATAGTGGATATAATCTTGCCTCTTCCTGAGGGAACTTTTCATTAGATTTCTTTTGGCCCGAGCCTATGGAACCTATTAAGCCTCGTGAGGATTTCTTTTTCAAATCATATCAAAAGTTCAAGGCAAAGTGTATAGCATAATTATCCCTCTGAAACATGCCTCAACCTATGATTGAACCACCCATCCTTGACAAAACAATGATTGAACCAAAATCCCTTCCAAACATCCAAGAGTAACCTACAACAAATCCTCCTGCAATTTCTTATAAGAGACCACGAGATAACCAAAGCAGTTCTGTCGTCCCTCCTAAAATAAAACAAATTTACAAAGCTAAAGAGAAAGTGGTTGAACAACCTCTTGTTGTTTCTTTCATCAAGGAAGAGAAGAAACCTATGATTGACAAACCCACTCTTACACAAACACAAATTAACAATAGATTGAAACAAAATGACAATGCTAAAGAGCATAGGCCTAGACGTCATGTTATTGCTTGTATGTTACAAACTAAAGAATACAAGAAAAACATAGAAAATCAAAATCCTAACTTACCTAAAGCAATGCATGATGACCCTATACCTTCACCACAATGTAAACAAGAACCTTCGACAGACATTTTCATTCAACCTCTCGTTGTGATTAATCTAGATGATGACATTGACATTACAAAGATTGATGAACAAGTGCATAATGAATTAAATACATTGTTCTCCTCTTTTATGAACTGAAATGACAAATCTCCTAAAAAGAATTATTTAAGACTTGGAATTTTACTTCGTTTTAGAGAACTTATACGTTGTCCCTGGCTGGATTGTTTGCCTTCCGTTTGTCTGGGACAAGATTGGGATGCTCCTAGGTTATTTCGCATGATGTTTCATTTGATGTACATCTCTCTCTTTTTGTGCATTCTTCTATATGTACCTACTTTCTTTTCTATGTCGTAAGCATTTTATATTTTTCCATTTATCTTTTGTTTTCCTTTTGGGTATGACGCAAGGCGCTGAGACATGTTTAGGTATCTTCCATGTTGACCCGAAAGGTTTTTCCTTTGTTTTCACTCTCTTTGTGTCATTCTTCTAGTTCTATGAGTATTTGGGGAATGATGACGGTTTCAAGCTCTAAAACAACATTGTATCAAAGACATATTGACCCTGAATCCATAGATCCCTTATGTATTTTTGGGGGAAATCCTTCCTTCCTACTTCATGGCATAGCTTTATTTCAAAAACATGTGACTTGGCATAGGGTTTTCTGAGGAAATCTCTCATGTCTTAGGAGAAAACATTGGCTACTTTAAAGTAGTTGCTCATAGTAATGGTGTTAGCAACCACTTTAAAGTGGGGGAATACATCAATGACATCTTTAGCATATTTCATGGTATTATTTTCTTTTTTCTTGTGAAGTGTCCTTTTCTTGGTGGTGTAATTGGGTTTGATGTCCTCCAAGAGTGTGATATGTCTAAGCATACAATCTCCCTTAGTGGCATGATATGAAGCGAGAAGCATCCCATAAGTGGTGATATGATACTCTTTGACTTGTTCTCTCTTGGAGACATTATGCATGATGTTCCCTAAGAAGAAGACCTTACATGAACAAAACAAAATCCCCTTTAGCAAAAACTTATAGACATGACATTCAAAAGCATTCATAAAAGCATTACATTGTGGTGCCTTATCGAATTTATTAGGAGGATAACTTTGGTATGGTATGGGAGGCTAATATGATTCTCTCATTTTCCACCTCATTGGGATAACTCACCTAGTGGATGGACTAAGGTTCCACTACCCCAGAGTGAACAATGCATGTTACGGACAAGCAACCTAGACCTAGTCCACATAGTTTTGGATAGACTGTCGAAGCTTGATCCTTTTTCTCGTAACAACAACCCCATTCCACATTGTGGTGGAATGGTTGTGATTGATCCTTTGTTTTTCTTGGTCTTTGATAGGGTATGACTATGTATCTTTGTTATTGCTACATACTTAAGTGTCTTGAATGTCTACTTTAGTGTGAGTTTGTCATGGGGGAAAACTCTCACTAAAGTGGAGGAAAATGTATTAATGGAAAAAGTATCCCTTTTTCCTGCATTTGGAAATAATTAATGACAAATGAACTTAATGTTGCATTGATTTAGTGTTGTAATGTGTTTTACACATTCATATTGAGTCTAGGGCCCTTTTTAATGATGAAATGTACTTAATTTGTGCCTAATTTAGGGTGTTGTAAAGTGTTTTTACACTTTCACACTAATCTAGGGCTTCGTTAATTAATTGTGGTTAATTGAGCTTAATTGGCTCCTTTAATTCAAATCTAAGCCTTATTAATTGCATTTTTCAAGGATCTATCCTGACACCCATTAATGATATTGCATGACATTTATATTGGAAAAGTTGGAGTCCTAGAAAAATGTGCTAGGACCCATTCGCCACTTTGCGCGAATGATCCCTCCTAACCTAGGACACCCCTTTCTTGGGATATTTGAAATGGGTTTTTGATGTTATTTCATCCCCCCAAAGCTTGGTCCTAAGAAATTGTGCTAGGACCCATTCACCCAAGGTGGTGAATGGGTCCTCCTCACTTAGGACACCCCTTTTTGAATTTATTTGTGGCAGGATTTTAATGATTTTCAATCCTAGATCTGATGTCGGCTCAGATTATTTGAATTTTGGGGTTAATCTTAGATTTAGTATAAATATAAGGTTAATTCACATAGTTTCATCTAAGCATTCAAGTATTCAAGCACTATAGAAAACTTATTATCAAGAGAGCATCTTCAAGAGCATTTCAAAGTCATTCAAGGGAAAATTATCAAGGTTTTATTGTAGCAATTCAAGATCATATCATGTCAAAGGCATAGTGCATCAAACATGTGGTTGAGCTAATGTGTGTTGATGTAGTGTGAAGTCCAAAGTTAAGCATTGTTTCACATCCAATTCAAGATCAAGATCTACATTCTACATGGCCACTTCATGGATGAAAATGATGCAATTAATTAATTAGCTAGGCTAATTTAATCAATTAAGCAAAAAGAAGATGGGTTTAAAGAGGAAATGATGTTAGTTAGCCAATGTGATCCATCGGGACATTTTTCAATGTCTACAATTAATAGCTTGTTTCTGTTGGGCAAAGTAAAAAAGAACAAGAATATATGATCGTCTTCCCTTGCAATTAAGCAATGAAAAAGAAGACTCTTCCATACGATGGAAAAAAAACTATATGTTCCACATGTGAACAAATCAAAGTAGAGTAAAATTATAGCTTGTAGTTCCATTAGGCTACGAGAGGGAAAATATGTAAGGAGGAAGCAAACCTAAAAATTAAGAAAAGAAAGAAAAATGTATGCTAAATATTAGAAGCATTATCCTAATCTTGGAAGATTAGTCCAAGGCTTGTATGGTATACAAAATTAACAAGGAAAGAAGTAGAGAATACATTTTGAAGAGAAAGCAAGCAAACTAGTCCACTTTTTGAACAAATTCAAGTTGAGGAAGATGCTTGCAAATAGTTCCACATGGAAAGTACAAGTATAGGTCAAAAAATGCAAGAATATCAAATGAGAAGGAATGCAAAGTCATTATTCAAGTTTTCTATTAGTATTTCTCTCATGAAAGTAAATGAAAAGACATCATAATTTAGCATGTATATCCAAAGTTGAAAGATGAAAAGGATTGTCTAGGAAAGTAAGAATTTGATGTCAGTATCATAGTAATTGTTTCATTGCATACATGCAACTGAATTGAGCACAGTAAGTGTAGCAAGCATATTTGAAGCTGATTTTTATAATGCAGAAAAATATTATCCATGGTAGGAAAGTTGGAACACTAACCATGGATACTAATATTGTTATGAAAAAGATCAGGACTTTTTGGGATGTACATCAACACCCATACCATTCAAGCAAGAATGGCAAGGAGGAAGATGGTTGAGTATTACCTCAAGGAAAAGTTCAGATAAGTAAGCAAGGCTCATTTCATGTTGGTGGCTTATGACCGAAAGAAAAATATGGGTCAATAAGAGCCTTGGTGTTGGAATATGAAGCCCAACAGTTTCTTCTTGACCGTTTCACTATGTCCCTTAATTTGTTTTACCTCTCGAAGTCTCTTTTTTTATTGGTTATTAAAGGTTGGCTATATGGTATTGATTGATGTGATCACTGATTGATGGATTGTAAAAATCATAGATTAATAAAATCAATTTCCCCTGCTTTGAGAGTGGATGTAGTCTTTTAAGACGAACCACTGTAAACTTATGTGTTATCTATGTTTGTTATTAATTTTATTTTCTATTGTTATTTTTTCTTTTGCAATAATTTATCAACAATTGGTATCAAAGCCATGGTGCTTGATCATTTGGCATGAGAGGTTTGAGTTTGAGTGGGAGTAATGACATCTGATGAAGGAATTTGTAGGAAATCACAAGGGAGGACAAAATCCAGTGGGAGAGATGTTGGTTGTTGGTATTGTGTCAAGCAAGGCCACATCAAGAAGAATTGTTGGTTTTTGAAGAAGGTAGAAAATCAACCAAAAGAAGATGAAGCAAATCCAATACGTGAAGAGGATTCTGGTGCAACAATTACTTTTCTTGTTTCAGCCTCGGAAGAAACAACACCAATTTTTTTGGCGCTCAGTTCGAGAGCATCGTTTCATGCCACTCTGTGTGAAGACTACTTCAAAAATTTGCAAAGTGGTGACTTTGGTAAGGTTCTTCTTAGAAATAATGAATCTTGTGATGTTATTGGCAAAGGAGATTTTTTTTTTAAAATTAAAAAATGGAAATAGTTGGTTGTTGCGAGATGTTAGATATATCCCTCGGCTCAAACAAAATTTTATTTCAGCTGGACAGTTGTTTTCGCAAGGATGTAAAGTCAATTTTGAATTTTGAATAGATGGGAAGTCACAAAAGGGGCCTTGGTAATTGCTTGGGGCAGCAAAGTAGGCACCCTCTATGTCATAGAGAATCATGCTTCATGTGAGATGGATAGGTTAGATGATGTAGTTGATTCAGTCATTGAGAATTTCTTAGCCTATTGGAATTTGATCAAACATTTGTGTAAGATAGTGCAAGAGCCTCTGCAGAAAATACAAAAATTAGAAAGATAGTGGTATGAGATGATGATCTTGAAATGGAAAATGGTAATGCCATTTCAAAGAGTAGAACAACTGAATATGAAGTTCTTGTAGAAACTATCACTGAAATAGATTCTAAGGTCGATGAAGAGGAGGTTAAAATCGAAGAGAATGTAGTTACATTCATTAAGAAGATAGAAGTTTTTGCTGATTCAAGTCCATTAGCGGAAACATCTGTAGTTGATGCTGCAGAAACCCTTGTTGAAGTTACTGTTACCAAAGAAACTATCAAGGTTAAATCTTGTAAAGAAAGTTGTGATAGCTTGCGAATATATGAAAGGAAGCTTAAGCGTAATTCTAGTGAAGGTCCCAAGATGCTTTGTAATGTGTATAAGAAGATGGGTAAAGAACAAGATCCACCATCCAGTATGAACAAGATCCATAGCAAGTGCAAGAGAGAGAGGGATATTTATTCCTGAAAGCAACATCATCAGCACAAGAAACTAAAGATCCTTGGAGGCAAATTGGAGGTGCTAGAATTGGTGCATGTTCGCATGGAGAAGAGAGAAAGAAAAATTGTAGCGTCGATGATGGGTGGTGTCCCAAACGAGCTTCATTGCAGGCGTTCAGATGGGAAAGAATGGTGTTGTAGTGTTGTTTCCATTGTCGAGCTTAGTCTTTTCCTGAACACTCATACACAAACAACAATATATGACTAAATAAACTACTAAAAATTGTATATAAATGACTAACTTTAGTCATGCGACTATTAGTGGTTTATTTGTAGTCATTTATAACACCACTAAATTTATGACTGAATAATTTTAGTCATTTATTTAATCATTGATTTTAGTCATTAATTTGGTCGTTGATTTGGTCATTGATTTAGTCATTTATTTAGTCATTTATTTTTTTAGTCCATTGAATATTTTGATCTAGGGTTTGTTTGTAGTCATTTATAGCACATACAGGTTGGCAAAATTTCAAACTATTTTAGTCATTTATTTGTGAGTCATTGATTTGGTCATTCCAGTTTTAATTAGATTCAATTTAGTCATAGAGGTAGTGATTTGTTGAGTCATATATTTAGTCATGGTGATCATTTATTTGGTCATATATTTTAGTCAGCCCAATATTTGGTCATTGAATTTAGTCATGTGTTGTTAATCCATTAATTTGAGTCATTGCTTTGTAGTCATATATTTAGCGGAGTCATTAGATTTATTCATATATTTAATCAATTAGATTTAGTCCATGTATTTGAGTCATTTAGCACGGAGTCATTGCATTTAGCAGGTCATTACTTTGAGTCATATATTTAGTCGCTACAAATCAAATCTAACTTAATTAAATCCTCCCACCGAAATTTATCATGCTCACGGCCCAGTATCACTTAGATATTTAAATCTTAAAAAGCCACCCACTTAGAAATACGAGGCCAGAAATGGATTTAGGGAGTTTAGGAATTTCAGTTGGCTAAATCTCCACCATTTCACGGGAGGTTGGTCCACGTCTCCCAGGTCTCCAGCCGCCAGTGCACTGGGAGGTGTAGCCAGCACCCGTATCGCGATCCACGTTAAAAAGAGTTTACGAGCATACTTTTGCAGTTTTACCGAGGGGGCCATTACTGCAATTCAGTCCTAAAAATTCACGTAAGATTTAGACCGATACTGATTTGAAATTGGGCTACAAGAAACTCAAACGAATTACAAATCAAGGAGGAGCCACAACACAATATTTATGAGTGGAGAAAAAACCACTATGAAAATTTACTTAATTAAGCCTCATTGGCAAATCAAAATCTCATTGGTTACATTCAATGTCTCAATGACACTATA
Source organism: Sequoia sempervirens (assembly GCA_007258455.2). Taxonomy (NCBI): domain Eukaryota; kingdom Viridiplantae; phylum Streptophyta; class Pinopsida; order Cupressales; family Cupressaceae; genus Sequoia; species Sequoia sempervirens. Next base: position 24,784 of record VDFB02135379.1, read on the forward strand.
CAACTTACAGACACTATGTAGACAAAATACTCCTATTTTCATATACTTATACTATTTTCCCCTTAACTACAGTCCTTTAAAAGGGCAATGACCTCCTATAGGGGCTTGACCCATTTAATCCCCTTGCAAATCCACACCTTTCTCGCCGCTATTGGTTTCGGCTCCTCCAAAATCTTCCTTGTTGGTATTCATGACCTTTCACTTCTCCAATTTGGAGCTATAAAGCTTTAGAAAGGCCAGGGTTTTGCACAAAATTTTGCGCATCAGAAATTCGACGGTACGGGTTGTGCAGGTGTTGGCACCGACGCGGCGCCTAAACTTGGGCGCTTCGATGGTAGGGTGCCTTCAGGTCCAGATATGCGCATCATCAAAGGCATTATTTGCGGATTGGACGCCGACCATTGGGACACAAGTTCCACTAATTATAATAATAAAGATAACTAAGTTTACCTTTAACGCATCAACTAAACAAAGGATTCAATAACAGAGGTTCAACAATCTAATGCCTATCATATCAAACCTCACCTACAAGTTGCAACTATTAAACAATGGTGAATCAACATCTAAGAAGAAAAAACTTCAAACATTATCAGTTTAGTAAAATATCATCCAGTTTCAAGATTAAAAGTAGCCAGTAAAACTTCACTCTCTACATCCCTCTGCTACAATCAAAAGGGGCCTTTGTTTTGTGATAAATGCAACAAGAAATTATATTATTTGTCAAAACTTATCACTTTCATTGCTTATAGACTCAAGATCATTTAAATTGTCAAAACTAATCGACATGACTACCCAATTTATTTCTATCTCATACACTTGGGGTATACAAGATCATTGAGAATCCCAATTATTGAACTAAGGAATTCATCAACGCAATGAAATTAATGTTACCCGATTTTCACCTGTGGGCTCAATTAGGCAGGGCAATCTATGTCTTCAAGTGTTCATGAAGGCCAAATGGAGGAACATTTGCATCAAGGTTAAATATTTTCTAACTTGTTTGCTTCTTGTGCAATTGCAGGGGGAAAATTATGTTTTAAATTTGGCACGTGGATTAAATGCGGTTCCCATAAGGGTTGAGCCCAGCGTGCAGGTGTTTGGTTTTCATTGGGAGGGTCTTCATCTTATATTTTTTCCTTGCTTTCCCCCTTTCTGTTTTGTTTTCTTTGTGCCCTCTTCTTTTTGTTCTATCGGAGGTGGAGGCGAAACCAAAACCGAACATTAAAGGAAAAGCCTTACAATGGTTCAGAGGCCTACCTGTCAACTCCATAGCAACATGGGATGAGTTAGGCAGCCAGTTGTGCAAGTTTTTTGAAGATAAACCAGACCACTTGTCATTGGTGGAGTAGCTGTCTACAATCAAAAGAGCTCCTCATGAAGTTATGTTAGATTTCAATCACTGTTTCCAGAGGACGTGGGATAAAATTCCACAAATGGTAAGGCCTACTACTAATCATTCCTTTTTATACTATTTAAGAGCTTTAAGTGGTGATATTTCTGTAATGATTCAATCGATGGGAGGGGATACACTTCCTGCAACATATGATGTAGTTGTTAGAGCTGAAAACAACCTCATACAGGCTGGTAGAATTGCCCCAAGACCACCTATGCCAATATTTCCTGTTATTCATCCTCCAATCCCTATGCAGTTACCTCCTTTGGCTATTATTCCAAGTGCACCAACATTGCCAGCGCCTGATACCCAGCCTAATGGCCAAGTAAATGCACTTCCAGCTCAGTCTAACGAACTGCAAGAGATTAAAGGCCTTCTTACAACCTTTGGCAATGAGATGGTTAATCTCAAAAAATAGCAAAATCAAGGTTTTAAGCCTTATCAGCCCTCATTTCAGTCTAATTACCAGCAAAGTCAGACCAATAGACCATCTTATTAGCCTTATAATCAAGGCCAAAGATCTACTCCTAACCCAAGACCATATCAAGCTTATGACTCCAATGTTGCAAGCACTTCCAAAGAGCTTGCACCTGTCCAAAACAATTTAGTTCAAGATTATGAGTGGTGCTTTCCATGAAATCAACCCCATAATCAAAGTACCTGTGTAAATGGGCTGCTTAATCAAGCCTTGATGGTTCAAAACAGTTCAACAATACAGTCTAATGTGCCTGTAGCAACTGAAGTACAACAACAAGAGCAATAAACACATGAGTCTACATTCCTAAACTAGCAAGGGGAAGAATTTTGTGGAATGAGCCACACTGATTCTTCAATTGCAGACAACACACACAGTAAAAAGAGGGCAATAGATGAAGGACATCAACTTGATATAGTTCAAACTCAATCGAAACAAGGGTTGAACCAGAATCAGAATGCTCTTGGCTCATCAAAAGCTGACCAAATCTGAATGCTACCAAGAGGGTAGCCTTTGGTAGGAAAGCAACATTATGATTCATTAGTCCAGGCGCCTTCAGTTAAAGGTGATGTTATTCCTCCTAAAGGTCAAGTTAAACCTGCTACATCTTTCAATATACTTGAGCATATGAAGAAAATTAATGTACCCATGTCAATATGGGATTCTCTGAGTATTTCGGGTCAAAAGGACTTGCTTCAATCTGCTTTATCAGGTTTAAGTGTCTCAGATGAGCCTAGTGTAGAAAAGGAGAAGGTTGCGTTGACTAGTACTACTGTTAGTGATAAAGAATAACAAGCTGCTAAGGCCAAGCCACCTCCTTTTTATTTGTCATTGATCATAGGAGATCATCTTGTTCACAATTGTATGATTGACTTAGGGGCTAGTAGTTTAGTTATGCCCAAACAAATTGTTGATAAGTTGGGAATTGAATATGAGCCACTAGAAAAGGGGGTAGTACAATTGGATGGTACTGCGGTTAACACAATAGGGGTCATTAAGAATTTGAGCTTAACTTTACATGCCTGTCCAAATTTTGTAATACCACAGGATATCTACATTATTGAGTTACCCTCGTACTTTTCCCTTTGTTTATCTAGGGATTTTACGGCCAAGATAGGTGGTTACCTATCCTCTGATTGGTCTCATATGTTGTTCAGAACCATATATGGTACTAGAGTAACTATTAAATTAGAACCCATAGCCAAAGTTCATATTGAACCTTACAATCCGTCTCCTATTAATGCCAACTTGTTTACAAGTGTACAAGTGGAGTAGCTTGTTGTTCAAGAGGCTAAGATTCAAATAGAAAGAACATTAGATATTCTTCCTAAAGAGTGGGTGCCTCAAACTCATGAAGTTGGTACAGGTAAGCAATTGGAGGAGGTTGACATTGGTGTTTATATGATGTGTGAGACTAGCTCCTTTATGCCTAATATTGAAAAGGACACGGAACAACATAGTGAACAACATGAAAATGATGTGTGGGAGCTGTATTTTGATGGCTCAAGGAGTAGGGTAGGTGTTGGTGGTGGATGTATGCTGGTATCACCAAAAGGTCAGAAGTACTATTTAGCTTTCAGATTCTATTTTAGTTGTTCTAATAATTCTGCTGAATATGAAGCTCTAGTCCAGGACTTGGAGTGGGCAAGACAGAGAGGTATTAGCTGTCTAAAAGTTTATGGTGACAGCGAGTTGGTTGTCAATCAGGTGAGAAAGCTTAATGTTGTTCAAAATGATACACTCAGGTCTTATAGGAATAGAGTATGGGACCTCTTAGAGGGATTTGAGGCATTTAATTTGATTTCCATTCCTAGAACTCAAAATAAACATGCTGATAGATTAGCTATTGTAGGAGCTAAACATGATATTCTAAAGGAGATTTGCAGTGATAAAACTAATCAACATATTAAGATTGTAGTTAGGCCTGTTGTGCCTGATAATAATATATACTGGCAAGTCTTTGATAGTGACCAGCAGATTGTCAAATTTTTAAGAGAAGAAGCTGAGTTCTCACATACCAATCAGGAAAAGTTACAACACCAGTACAGTGACCAAATTATTCAGCTAAAAAACAAGTTGCCTAAAGGCCTAGTCACTTTAGAATCTATTTTTAATACCAATGATGAAGCTAGAAAACCCAAGGGCAATATTCAAGTTCAGCAAGATCACTACGAAGAAGTTGAATTTTTCAAAGAAAAGCTTCTTAAGTTAGGCAAGGTATGTACAGCTGAAGAGAAGCAGGTTTTTATTCAGCTTTGTCAAGAATTTAATGATATCTTTGCTTGGAAATATACTGATTTAAAGGGATTTAATCCCCAGCTTGCTCAACATACCATTGAACTTGAGCCTAATGTCAAACCTGTTAGGCAAAAATAGAGGCCCTTGAATCCTAAGTTAGAGCCTTTGATGAAAAAGGAACTAGATAAGTTGATTGAAAGCAACATTATTTTCCCCATTAAGCATACCTCATGGGTTTCAAACCTAGTACCAGTAAGGAAGAAAATTGGTGAAATAAGACTCTGTGTAGATTTTCGGGACTTAAATAGGGCCTCCTTAAAAGACCGTCATCCTCTACCTTCTATGGAGTAGATACTTCAAGTATTAGTTTCTATTGGAAATAGGTTGCCATTAAATTACAAATCCTAAACATTAATTATTTCATGTATCTCCTAGATTCTTGGAATGTGTTCAACAACACTAAGATTAGGATGAGATTAATATTTGATGAAATAATCATGATTATTGACATTTGTAATTAATTCTAAATGCAAGAAGCATGTGAGGGCATCCATAGTGAGTTCCTAAATAATAGGGGCACATGGGA
>VDFB02135381.1:0-30541 GCA_007258455.2 Sequoia sempervirens
TGTAGAAACCCTTGTTTCCCCTGACTTCTGAAACTGTGATTTTTTTATTGTTTTTGCGTATTTTGGTTTTTTGGGTGTTTTGCATGAATGATAAAATTGCGATTTTGAAAGGGAATTGATAAATAAATTCAAATAAAATAACATAACTCTGAAGAAGATAGAATCTATTGAAACTTTCGATGCCAGACTATTTATTCAACTTCTGGAACGATTACAAATAAGATCCAAATACATGCAAATGAAAAGGCAATATTTTATTCGATGAAAACCTGATATTGCAGCTGACTGGTTTTTAGCTTGAAATGTACGACCTGACCTCAGCAATGTCTTTTTCCAGCTTGTATTCGCCTGAAGTTACCTCTACTTGCTATGGCGTCCCTCTCTGGAGCTGAAACTCAAAGCGATTTAGCCCAAACACAAACTCGCCTTCCTCTGATATGGTACGGCCTTTCTACACAGCAGCAAAGGACAGTACGGATCTGTACCAGCAATAAATGCAATCTGTACGGCTCTATTGGATTGATCTGGAGAATGGAAAATAGGCGCCTAGGATGAATAATCACTTTCAAGATGAATCTCTGATCAAACCCTAATAATATTTTGCCTGTGATGCTCTGTGATAACTTCTGAATAAAGTTTTCTCTCTGCCTGGCAATAGATCAGCTGGTATTTCACAGCCTTTGAATCGCACACACTGAAGATTGCACGTTCTCCAATGCAAATTGAAACCCTGAACCCTTTCTTTGGCTCTGGCTTTCTAAGAAAATACTCAAAGAAAAATCGACTTCATAACATAATGGTTCGACTCAATGCAAAACCCTTTATATTCTTCAAAAGTGTGATTTTCCCTAATTAGGATCTGCACAACTAACTCCTTCATTTTAATTTTTGAAGGATTAGGGTTTGACTTTGAAAAGAAGATTAGGGTTTCGAGAAGGTCAATGACAAATTATAAAAGGAAGCCTTTGGTTCTCATTTCAGTATCTTATGACTTGAATATTGTTATGTCACGGACGGCACGTGGGCCCTCAGCTCGAGGAACAACCTCCCAGCCTCAGCTCCCCGACTTCTTGCTTGAAAGATAGCAACCAGTGGAGAGTTAGTTTGTAGTTGAGTGAGTTTTTGTAGTAAGAAATTGCATTGTAGAAGCTATTATGCATTTGTAGTCTAGTTTGAGCATGTTAGTGAAGTTTTGGTGTTGCTGACTTCAAGTTGCTGAATGTTGTTTTTGCTCATAAGTCAAAAAATAAAGATATATTTGTTCTGGGTATTGGCTAGAACTATTTCTATGCCCTAAGCGCCCATTTGTGCAAATTTTGGCGATTTATAATGAAGAATCTGATTTTATCTTGTTGGTAGAACATTTCTAGAGGCTGTATCATTCTGTTCTGCCTGGCGAGTGTTTAGAAAAAAAATACTTCAATTTATCAGCTGTTTCTTTGTCTAGTCTTCATTGTCATCATTCTAGCATTCGTTTGCATCAAGTCTCATGTCATTCTGACAAGTATTGAGTGAGTTGTGAGCATTTTAGTGGATTTTAGGGTTGCTGGTTATATATTTTAAAGTGCAGGTATGTCATAACCAGATTTGAGAAATCTGCAATTTCCTTCTTGGATTGGTGTTAGGAAATCATTACAGGCTTTGTAAAAGATTCCTTGTTGTTGCAGCAATTTGAAGAACTCTAATACTTGATCTTGCAGGCATTTAAATATTCATTGTAAGCTGGCAGTAGTACTGACAACAGTTTATAATCTTGCTCTATCAATTTGTAATGCTCAACTCTACTTTCAGTATTTGCTATTGTATTTACTTTATCTCCGCCCTATGGTAGCTACTTTCCCTCTCTGGGTTAGAAAGCACATTCTGGGTGTTGAGTACTTTCAGCATTACAGCTATTTCTTTCAAGCATTGTAATTTGTAATACTCCGCCATATGGTCGCCTCAACTCCATCCTGGATTGGGTAGCACATACTTGGTGTCGAGTTCCCTTTCAGTACTTAGTGTAGAAGACCCTCTGACCATATGCCTCGCCATCGCTTCAATTTTGGTTAGAGTTCCTGCATAAGCATTTTGATTAAGATCCTCTGACCAATGCTCACACCTTGCCCACATCGGGATCCTGGTGTACATTCTGGTTAGAGTTGCTTCAGCACGTTTTGGTTTAGTTGCTAACCTTAACGGGTGCATTGTTTCGTAATTTGTAATTTGAAAAAATGAAAAATATTGGCTCGGAATATTTCAATATATAACTTAAGTATTATAACTTCGAGTAAAGTCAAAATACCCCCACGTTGAATGCCTAGGTTGGAAAAAGGGAGACATTGCACATGTGAGGGATTATTATTTTAAAAAAGGCATTTTTGAAAAAGGTGAATTATTTTATTTATTTAAATTGCAATATTGCTAATGAAGTTTTTCCGGTTTGAGACTAGATTCGTCAAGGCTTTCAAGTCGAAAACCCTCAACACTCAATTCTAGTTTCGGAGTTAGAAGATACTCCCTAGCTAGACTACTGTGGCTTCATTTCAGGAGTCACCATTGGAGCTAATTGTGAAGCTTTTTTTCATTGCATATCAATATGAAGTCTTTTGAGGAGTTTTGTTTGTTAATGTTTTCTTGGCTAATCCGTTGAGTTACAAAGGTCTTTGCAATTGCATTCTGAAATTCTCACTGGCTGGTCGTACCTGTGCAAGTACAAGTCGTAGCTCATGTTTTGTTCATACTGATTGTTGTGATAAGATTTTGGTTTTGGGTATTTTACCAATGCATTTACAGGCTAGGCGATCAGAAAGGAGATGATTGCAGAATTTTAGATGGCGACTTTGAATTTTGGGAGCCAAATCGCCCCTGCTGCTGGCCATACCTTTCCTGGAGGGTGGCATGTGGGATTTCAGGAGAAAATGCCTCCTCTTTGCATACTCTTTTTCTCCTAAGTTGGAAATGCCTCCTCTTTGCATACTCTTTTTCTCCTAAGTTGGGCGCCTAGGACCTGAGAATACTCTACTTCAATTTGCAGGCGAACTACAGCAATGAGGAAGTGTTATTGGATGATTTCCATGGCTGCCTGGTGAATTTCTGAGTGTAACAGACCTGTTGCAGCAGTATATCAGACCCGATACAGCTTTTCTTGGATCATGTCTCTGAGGTATAACTGCTCATACATTGTTGGGCTATCTTATCTTTAGAGTTTTAGACTCATTGGCGTGTTTACTTCATATTTCTATCTTATTAGCAATCAAATAGCAGAGTTGTAATGTCCCCTTTTCTAGCTCACATTGTATGATGTTGTCGTTAGCCTATTTCTCCTTGGTTCTGTAGGCTAATGTAATGTCCCCATTATTTCGCGAGCATCAGAGTCATTGGATTAGCCTATTATGTCAATCCTCGTAGGCTAGTGGTTCTGGATAGAGGGTCACTTGAACGGGCACTTGGTCGGTAAAAGGCAGTATTGGTATCCGGAGTATGGTGACGCGGTGAATTTGCGCGTTTGGCGTGTTATTGGAGCTTAAAATATTGATCTTCACCATATATTTCACCTACTCAAGCTTAGGGACCATGTGTCTATTTGTTAAAGGGGTCAATTTATATTTTGTAGTTACTATTCACTGATAAAGTGAAAAAAGAAATAACTTAAATGAATAGTGCCATTTTAATGAATAGTGTTTTCAATGACAAATTATAAAAGGAGCTTGAGAAGTTCGACCTCTTCATGCTTGGATATGTTTGCTGATTGAAGTTTTGAAGTGTGGAGTTTGTGGAAGAGAGAAACTAGGGTTTCTCAACTTCAGCAGTGGGTAAGCCTGGTTTGGGGCTTGTAGTTAGGATTTGGCATCTTGAAGGTGTGAAAGACCACCCTAAAGTGCAGGTCTGAGTTTGTGGCTTCGTGGGAGCCATATTTTGTTGATTGCAAGTGTTTGAAGACATCTACCGGAAGGGAAGTTGCTGTTAAAGTCTTCATTTGTCATCTTGAAGGTGTTACTACGAATTTATGAACATTTTGGGAGCTGATTATGCACCTACAGCCAGCCACCATCATGTGAGGGTTTCTACATCTTCTAGTAAGAAAAACGCCTTCATATTGTTGCTGCTTTCTTTCCTAAAAGGGGCGCCCCTCTTATTTAGAAGCTTTTTCATCAAGAAATCGGTAGGGGAAGTTTGTCATTTAATTTGTATGAGCATTTTGGTGGGCGCGGGTACTGTAGCAAGCACTGTTCACAGTGCATTTTGGCTGCAAGTTTGTCTTTAGTTGTAAATGGTGTCTCATTCCGAAATGTATGAAAGATATATAATTTTAGCACTCTATTGTAATGAAGGAAGTCTCTTAACTAGTGTATTGAGTTCCTTTGAAGTAATCTTTCTAAGTTTAGTTTAATTTGAGTTCTTTATATGCATATGGTTGTAAGGAAATTATTGAATCATTGGCATCAAACCGCAAAAACACAAAAAAATAAGAAACAACAGATTACAAACCAAAAATCAGTCCTTTAAACGAAGTGAAATCAAATCAGCAGTGAGCACGGTTCATCACAGTGGTATCAGAGCATTTCACTACAGTGGTAGCAGAGTGGTAGCAGAGTGGATTACCAGAGTGTGGTTCATCACAGCTAACCAGGGCTTTTAGGGAATCTTGAGGATTTTTGGCCTAGACAATTTTCGTTGCAAGTCAATCTGGGGCGTTTGGAGGCAATTTTGGCATACTTACTATTTTTAGTAAGTCATTAATGTGGTGAATAGTAATTCATCAGGTGGGCTGCAATCTCCAGTGACAGTGTCTCTTCAATTGAAAATTTGGGTATTATCGTCAAATGATTTCAGTTCCATTGGTTTAAATCATCCCCGCATTAATAAAGTTTAAATTATAAAGTTAAATTCAATTATTTAACTTTATTAATGCAAGTCTAAAGTTAAGTGGGAAAATGAATAGTAAAAGGGGCCTCTTATTTTAAAATACATGAGACATCAAAAAGGCAAAAAGGAAGTTTGTGTTTTATCCCACATTGGTTAAGAGTGTGAATGAGCTCTTATGAGAAGCTTATAAATAAGTGTTGCAAGGGCTCACTTTCAGCATGCTTGGTTATTACTTTCTCTTAGAGAATTTAGGGAAGTTTTGGCTTTCAACAGGTTTGAGGATGGAATCCCTCGAGCTTGAAGGCAGTGGACGAAAATCCATTGTCTGTTGGAGATATCATTCAGGTGTCTCACTTTGTGCTTCAGATTCAAGCTATTTCTAAGGGTTTGTCAGATTTGCAAATATTTGTATCTGTAAGTTGCCATAGCTGATATATTATTGCAACTATTTCTGAATAAATGCAAAAGCTAGATTATTTTTGCAATTTATTATTGTGTTGGAATTTCATATCTTCAGAATAGATTCTACAGAAGTTTTATTTTAAATTAAAAATCTGAAAATTTAGGGCAGAAAATTGGGGATTTTGAGTCAGATCTAGTTTGGCTCATTACCATCCTGTGTTGGTTGTCTGAAATATGCCCTTTCAATTTTTTCCTTGAATTCTCACAACACAATCAACACTACGCCAAATGAAATAGCGTTAGCTCCAAAATTGAAATCCAAATTTAAAAGATCTCAATGCCAAGAGTGCACACTCAATCCCAAGGAAGGAGAGGTGTTATCATATGGCAAAGAAAACTGAGCAATAACTGAAATGAAATTACAATTGAATGGAGCTAGGCGGTGAACTAGCGATGAAAGTTTTCCACACTTCCACTAATACAGTGGGGGGAAGAAATTACAAAACAAACCAATTCATCCGTTGTAGCAGGCATCCACTCGTGAGTGGGAATTCACCACTTTTCAGTGGGTACAAAGAGAGATTAACAAGTTCTTTATCCACACTAGCGGTAAACCATCCAAGGGTTACAAATGTGAGAATTAAACACAAGTAAAGCAATAAAGAATGACTAAAACAATACTACTGTTTTCAATCTTACAATGTAAAGAACTACTACAAATTACAGGTGATTACAATAGAATCAATGCACAAAGAAATATATGAATTTCCCCTCAAGAATCTCTCAATTATTGAAGTAATGCACTGAAATCAAAGAGTGAAATAAATCTAATATAAATCTGCAAAACTGGAAGTTTGAACTAGCAAATATCAACACACCAAAATTGATAAATCTCTTACCACACTTCATAAACTTGAACCAAATTGAAAGTGCATCACCTCTAGAGCCAAGCGACCTTGAAACAAGCAATTTTCAACCTTCAAACTCAACAAATCCAACTAGGACGTTTTACAAAGGCAAAGATGAATGGTACGACCCTAGGAGAGGGTCGACCTATCTTTAAAATTCATCCACTTCATTATAAATTCTGATCTTGCACAAATAGGGACGCCTCAAGCATACAAACTGAAAGAACCAATACCCATGTGTAATTAAAAATCATACAAAGAGCTGCATATGAAAATCACCTTCAGCCATGAATGAACCAGCAAGCTCAAAAACTGATAAATACATCAAATTCTCCAACAATGAAGCTCAATGTGCACTTCTGAATGAAGCACACTCCCAATTGACCATCTAGGGTGCCATAGTTTCAAGCCCAAAGAATGGTGTGAAATACTAAGCTCCCCCTTAGCCGCGTTCTGAAATCAATTCAGCAGCATAACTTTACAATATTTTCAAAAGATGAGAATGAATGAGCGAGGCCTCAATAAATAAGCTTCAAATGGCAAATGAAACACTCTGAATTCCAAGAAGTCGAATCACTTCAACTTCCAAAAGGGACGCCACTTCAACCATTCACTTTATTTTGAATTAATAAAATATTATTCATCTTCCCTTTTTGGCGTCCATTTCAAAATGCAACAATAAAGCATTTATTAAATCAATAAATGCTCAACTTGACCCCTTAATGTCCCCTCTTTAAAACAACTTGAAGTCATCAAGCCTAGGTGTGGGGTACAGCTTAAAAACATGAAATTGACTAAGTATAAAACTCAATCCAAGGAGATAACCAAAACCAACGCCAATACTGAAACTAATGGATAGCCAAAAATAGCATGATGACCTGAGCTGAACTGCTAATGATGCCACTGCCAAAATTAGACTTACTAAAAATAGCCAATGCCAAAAATAGTAAGTTCACCTCAAAACCAACAGAACACTGAACTGAGCTAGAAGCAAGACTTACTGAAAGTGGAAACCCTAAATTTGCACATCTGAGTAGCCTACAGATTTCCGGAAATAGGCTAAATCCAAATGAAGAGCGTAAGGCTAAATTGGGGACATTTACATTGTAAAAAGAAAATTTTCAGACTATTAGGGTTTCAAAAAAAAAAATCAGAGTGAGCTTGAAGATCATTTCTTTATTTGGTTTAAAATTGTATCTCTGAAGACACTCTCTAGACAGAAGAGTATCGATTTAATAGCTATTCTCCAGCCATAAAGGAAGTCAGATTGATAGTAAATGTTTGCACAAATCTTTAGTATCTTATCTTGGAGAAAATCGTATTTCACAAAGACTGAGGCACAGCTATTAGAATGAGTTCCTTATTCAATTGGAGATGCAAGGATTATATTTCTGCAGATGATAAAAAAAAATCTAGTAAAGAGAAAATCACAAGCAAGTACCCAGCTCATTCATCAGACCAATCTACAAACAAAATAGAGGAGCCGCTAGAAGTTTAGTGCTCACACAGCAAATAAGACAAATCATAGAGGAGGACAAATTCCATAAGAAGTCGAATTGATTGAGGTCATCGGCCTTTGCAAAGACATGTTATCGAGACTTGCTAGATACAAACAAAAAAAAAAAAGAGAAATCAAAGTCGACAAAATCATTTGACTATGGAATCGTGTTGCATACTGAAGCCGACCAAGATTAATCAAAGCATTCAATATTATTAATAAAGAAGCCGCCTCCAATATTAATTGTTCTTAGCCGACAAATATTTCACGGGAATCTCTAAGTTAATAATTGTGATGAGGTAGTCACCTGTCAGGAGCTGCTTGACCTTCTTGCTTGAGTGCTAGGTCACCCGATAAGCTTCAGACATTGAAGGATTCGAATATGTTTTTGGAGAAATAAACAAATATAACCCAATCTCTTCATCACGGGAGGTATATGTTGTCTGCCGTTTCTGGGGAGCACCGAATAAGACACAGAGAGGTAGCTTACAAAGATAACAGGGTTGGACGTTGCTAATAAGACGAATTTTAGCACAAGACGTCACCAAATTTCATCGTCGTATAAATATCTATTGTGTTTAAAGAGATCGTCGCTCATCTGAAGGGTGACGTGTTCTTCATTTTGAAGGATACAATCTTCTTAGCAGACTTGTGTGGCAAGGTAGTCACCATGTAGGACAAAGTAGAGAAAAACGCCAAGATTAATATTCTCCAAAGGTAAATCGCTGTTAAATAATAAGACAAGATTTGTCTTATTCAAGTCGACAGATAGTGGTAAAACTTTGAGTTGCTTCAATAATATATCATTCGATGATAATCTTCGGCATGTGTTTTTGGCGCTAATTGATCATAAAGAGGTGGACTTAGCTTGGCGCTGTAAGTTTCCAAAACAGATTAAAGCAACATTGCATACTATCAAGGCGCAAGTGTCAAACCGAGCAAAGATTAAGAATGTAATGTCCTGCCTTTACTGAGCATCGCTTGTCGAGGAGTGAGCCGATAATTGATCCCTCAGATTTCCATTGCATGTGCAGAGATCATCTTACAGCTTAAGCATTCTCGTGGTTTGTAGCCCAGATAGAAGTTGTTTCAGTTGGGTCTCTCTCAGACCTTCCAGAGTGTACGAACTTCTCTTCTATTTTAGAAAGTTAGGTCGTGCGGGAAGTCGCTTTGGGCAGTAATCTGTCTAACCTTTCAAATGTAACTCCACCAAATTCTCGGGCTTCTAAGGCAAATTTAATTCCGGAGAAATATTATTGTAATATTTAATGGATTTATTAATATTTAATATTTTGACTTTATATTAAAGTCACTTTATTGAAATATTTAAATATTTAATTATTTGGCCTATTATAGTATTTACAGGCTCTTATACCAAAAGTATTGAAATTTTGACTTAATGAATATTATTTATTCATTAAAATAAGACGCCATTTAATTATTAAATATTTCTCCTAAGTGTAAAGGCGAATTAAATCATTTATTAAATGATTATTTTAAAAAGGAGCTTTGGGTCGAATTTTCACAAGGAGATATATATTCATTCAAAGACAAATCGAACCATTATGAAATGTTATTCTAATTTGTCTTTTGCTCTGAGCATTGGAGTTTGCAAACCCTAGGGTTTCTGTAAGGCATTTATCGCTTCCGAGAACTAAAACTCTTCGTAGGGTGATCAGACTGAAATATCACCGTTAAGCTGCATCTGGGTGACTTCATTCAGGAGTTACAGATTGGATTTATTGACAGATTCATCAGAGTTTAGCAGAGATATTCATCTACCAGTTGAGGCGAATTTATCAGAGATCATTCATCAGAGATTTGGCATTTATTCTTGAGGCCGTACTATTTTATTTGCTGCAGCAGTCAGGCCGTACATTTCTGTACTTGCAGGCCGTACCATCACTTCTTGAGATTTCCGCTTCCTGTCTTCAGATCATTTCATCTAGATCAAGTGCGCCTAAGGTTCTCAGAGGTTCAGCATTGTTTCCTGTGATCAAAGACTTATTATTTCCTTCAGCCGTACATTTTCTTCAATGCTCCAGGCGGCTGCAATAAGAATCAGGTTTTCCTGTTGAAATAAATTCATATTTAATTGATACATTGTATTTCTTATTTGTAAAAGCTCTAAAAATTAATAAGATGATGCGCCCATATTCTCTGAGCATGTTTGAGCTTATTCCATGAAGTTTAGAATTTATTTGGAATTTATTTGCATTTTTAGCAAAATCGCAGAGTTTTCATTATTTTGTCTCAAAATCCATCAAAACAACACAAAAATCAAAAACTCTGCAAAAACAAAGTTCAATCTCAGCTTAGGAAGTTTCGAAAGCTGAGAACCACCGGCTTCCCAAGAAGAAGGTAAAGACATAATATAGAGTGATCATGGCTTTTTGAGTCTGGAGGATTTTCATGTTTTAACTAGGCGCAGCTACTTGGGAATCCAATAGATGGCTCTTGGAAAGAGATACAATTGTGTACTATGTGATATTAATGTTGCACTCAAACATCGTCCTAGGTTCTAATTCCAGTTATTATTGCACTAGAATTAATTTGCATAATCCCTGTGATTGCTATTAATGATATTGTATATCAGTTAGAAGATCTGTTGTGGTGAACTCTACAGTTTACTATCTGTACAGCAATACCTTCATTATAATGGGGATTGCATTAAGTTCTACATTAGCATCAAAGGCAAGGTATTGTAATAACTGAATATAGTCGAATTCTACAGTCATCAGGTCTGCATTGGCATTATTGTCATAAACACCCCTTTGTCATTGTCTATCAATCTTGTAGGCTAAGACTTACTTGCATTGTGGTCGAGTCTTTGATATGGGAGAATTAAGACTGCAGTTGTAAATTCATTAGTATAAGAATCTTCAGGTCTGCACCTTTATTGAATTATTGTAGTTGACAAAGCATTGTCAAGTTGAATTCAAGATTGCAGACAACACCCCTTTGTCATTGTCTATCAATCTTGTAGGCTAAGACTTACTTGCATTGTGGTCGAGTCTTTGATATGGGAGAATTAAGACTGCAGTTGTAAATTCATTAGTATAAGAATCTTCAAGTCTGCACCTTTATTGAATTATTGTAGTTGACAAAGCATTGTCAAGTTGAATTCAAGATTGCAGACAACATAAACGAAATTCTAGGTTTGCATTTTTGGACAGTCTTCATTATTGGAAATATTGTCATTAAGCCACTTCTTATATGCAATCCCATATCCAATAGAATGGAATCTAGAGACTGCAAGACAACTATTTGACAGAATGTCTAGCTGTTGAAACTGAAGAAATTTACATCAGATTTGAAAAAAACCGAAAATTTAGAGTAGTTGCCAAGGATTTTGCAGTAAATAAAATCAAGACAATGGCAAATCTGAAAAGTGACCTTTTCTCAAAGGAATTCAATGAAACATTCAATGGTAAATAGCTAAGGGACTTGCAGAAAGAAAAGGATGTAGGGAATTGGCTAAATGTAATTGGATTACAATTAAAGTACATGAAATTTACCAATGATGTTCTTTCTAGGTTGGAGGAAATAGACACATATTTGACCAAAGTAGATCAGGCAGATTGGATGCTTCTGAATTGGGTTTTGCAACCCTCAATGCTCACTTTGGTCCAGCACAAGTTCATGGAACATCCTTGAGAAAATGTGAGACATGCAGTTGCTTCTTGTCTTAGTGAGATCATAAGCATAACAGCTCCTGTAGCACCCTATAATGATGGCATAATTAAGAAGGTTCTACAGCTGCTGATTGTGGAGAGTCTATATGGGTTACATGATGTCAAAGCCCCTACTTTTAGTAAAAAGGTTAAGATTTTAAAAATTATGGCCAAGACTAGACCATTTATCATTATGTTGGACCTCAAATGTGATAAATTAATTCTACAAATGTTTCAATGCTTCTTAACTGAAATTAGGAAGTGTTGGCGTTTAAATTCGCACCTCTGGTATGCGTATTTGAAACGGACAGCTATGCACAGATAAACTGCTCTTCAAATTAGGAGGGGAAGCTCCCTTTTGCTGATGGTGTTTGAAAGAAAGTAAACTAGAACTAAGTTGCCTATCTTTTTGATCAGCTTAGAGCACAAGGTTTATTAAACACAAATGCCGCAGTTGAGATTTTCTGTTTTAAGACCTTCAACTACGACTAACTTAAACTAAAGACATTCCTAACCTCTCAAGTAATATGCAGAGCGAGAGAAGCTAGAAATTAACAAGGTAGATTTCTGATAGAATACTTCAATGAACCATCTCTCAACAAACACCTACACACTTCAATGCGAGTTGAAATCAAGATCATGAAAGTAAAACATAAATAATGGAAACTTGAGATTTTATATCAAGGCAAAGGAGGCTCGTGATTTTATTACTCAAATCTCTAGAACAAGCTCACTTCTAACATGCCTAGAACAAGAAATTGCAGCTAAAGAGGCTTGCAATCTTGCTCTTCACACAATAGAAACAGCAATCACATTAACTCCTTGTTGGCTAAAGAGGCTCAACAATTTGCTATCACAACACAATTTGAACAATACTTGAGTAACAAATAGAAGGCACAATAGGCTCAGCGTTTTGTTCTCACTAGCACGGTTAAGAAAAAAGTTCAAATGAGTTAAAGGCTCTTTATTTATAGAGAAGGTAGGGAGTAGGGAACTTTAAATCTCCTTTGTTACAATCTAGGGCTTGTACTAGCAAGCTTTTATTACTAAATCTAGAAAGAAGATAACATCTAAAACCCTAGAAAGTAGAGAGCGGAAACGCACCATTAAGATCTTATCATCATCTTTCTTCTCGTGAATGGATAAGGATCATTCCAAAGAATAGAAAGAAAGCGCCAAAGAAAAGCTTTATAGAAGAAAGCCGCTTTTAAAGCTCATCACATCCGCTTGTGAGCCTAGAAACGTCCCGTTCGTGCATCTATGCCTCAATAGTAAAACACCGCTTAGAATAACATTTCAAAGATCCGCAGAATAGATCATGTGTGAAATCTTCGACTCCCCATACGCTTTCAACTTTAGTCGGTATAAATACCGAAAATATGGCCTATCCTTTCCGCTAAACTGGATGGGTAACTGCGAACAACACTCTGGAATTGATCCTACACTTCATCAAGCCCGACATAGGAACCATCTTCCAGACTATACTGAGAAGGGATCTCTATGATAAACTCACTAATGAAAAGGAGAGCTTCAATCACCCTTTGAGAGAGTAACGCTTTCAGGCCATGGGGGAATGGAAAAACACTTCTCAACCACATCGCTTTAGACCGCAAATCAATCTAACGCTTGTTGGACCGATCTCCCTTTGTAGCCAAAGTTGTAATGCTTAATGCAAGCGACAATGGTAACTCCAAACTCTTAAACTGATATAGAATTGAGCTGCCATGCAGGAGTCCGTAATGTCCCATGTTCTTTGATTGAAGCACCGCTTTCCGCGCATGGTGATTGAACACCTGCTGATATGATGAAAGTCCTATTCCTACCGCTTTGATGTAATCGTGATAGAGAGCTGATTCAATCTTGAAAACATTGGGAGTGTACTTCATTTCAGAAAATTCAAAGAATGACTGTAAACTCGCCTTGATTCTGACAAGCTCTGAGCAACTTCTATTTTTAGAATGCTGATTTCAGTTCATGGACAAACTTTGAGACATTTTGAGATATGGGTTTGTCTGCACTGACGCTATTGAACCCGTGATCCGCTTTTGAAAAATTTTGAATTTTGCCCGGAAAAGCAAAGAAAACCCTAATTCTTCTACCTTTTTCCTAAAGTTGGCACTGGTTTTGTTCAACAAAATTAGAAATGAACTCAGCTTGATAGATTTGCAAAACTCCCTCGACGGGCTGGATCGGTAGTTGTTCAACCCTAGGTTTTGAAATTTTCGGAAAAAGTTTATATGGGCCTTCCGTGAAGATCGGGATTGGAAAGGACCCAAATGGTTGAAATTTGAATGCACTGAGGTTTTCACTGACATGCAAAATAAAAGCACTTGCTGCAACTTGATGAAGTTCTTGAAAAATTCTTCAGAAGATTGAGACAAAAAGACCCAGATGACTGAAAAATGGAATGCCTTGGCCTTCTCCTTGAAAAATTCGATCTTCTGGATGACAAAGCTTGAAAAAGCAAGGGTTTATGATTGCTGATTTCCAAAATTTGATGAAAAACCAGCAAAGATGAATTCTTGGATCATGAAAATTCTGCTCCAACTTTCTCCTTTGAAGGCTACCTGCAAAAATAACAAAAATAACATTGAAAAGAGGTGTTAAATAGACTTTAGGGCTTGAACTAGGTTTTGCTTTCTTTTGCTTTTATTTCAAAACCCTAAAATCTTTGTTCAATGCATTTGGACGCCATCCTCCTTCACTGGTAATTTTGAAACTTTTGAAAATTCCGAAAAATTTTCAAAGGCATGAGAAGTTGGGTGCCCTTCTTCAAGGGCTTCACTTTACTTTCCAAGCATAGCCAAAAAATTTTGGTGACATTAACTTTTCATTTTGACCTCCGAACTTTGCCTCCATTCCGCTTATGTGAGATTGATCCGCAACAAGCAAGCCGGAAGGTCTCACTACAGAGTCCGGACTAATTTTGAGAAAGATGTTTTGGAGGCATCTCCGCTAAAACCCCGATTCGACTCTTTCTCAATTCATGGTGCCTTTTCCCTTCTAGCCTTTACTTTTGTCTAGATAGCCATTTTCACACCTTCAATTTTTCATTAGCCCTCTTCTATTGCATGATTTCTTTGAACTGAGTCTGAGCACTTAATCGATCACTGTTATGCTCATCGTGAAGCTAACGAGATATAAGGTGGGGTCCTCTGGGATGAACTTCGTCAAACAGTGAATTTAAGGCCTTCAAAAGTTTGGGCGCCCAATTTCACTAGACTTAGTTTATTTTTTATTTTTCTTTGTTTGCTTGTGAATCTTGGTTTTCAGCCTTTGTCGAACCTTACTTTCAACTCCTCGTATCTGGTGACTATGGACTCTAATTGATGTGCTAGATATCTCATTGGAAAGCTGGATCAATTATGAAGAGATCTCGTTAGACACTCATCTGCGGATTCATCTGTTAGATACCTTGAAAACTAGGGCACCCTTCTTCACCAAGGGCGCCCAAACTCACCAGACTTAGCCATTTTTCTTTTGACTTTCTTCAAAGTTTGAAACTTGCATTCTGTACGTTCCTCGTTGATCTGAATCTATTGGAGTTTGGACAATCGGATGATCTAACGAAGACAGGCACGTCGAAGCTGGCTGAGCACTGAAAAGAACAAGCATATTCTTGAACCCTAAAAGCTAAATTAGCCCCTTCAAAAGCTGGCCGCCCTTCTTCACCAGGGGCGCTCACTTTGCTAACACTTAGTCAAATTTTGATATTTTTCATTTCCTCTCGCTCGATTTCCAATCTTTTTGATACCCTCGGTTCACCGCTGAATCTGACATGACTCCAGTAACTGGATAACTTAATCGTTGAATTCGCCGCAGAGCTAGCAAAGAACTAAACAAGTTTGATCGAGGTTAAACCCCTAATTTTTGACATCCTGGTGTTTAAAAGATGGGCTTTTCTTTCACCGGGCACCCAAGTCCGGCAAAGAGTTAGAAAATTTCATCATTTTTCAACTTCCTTCGCTCTCGAGCTCGGCCCACCACTTGCCTTCGCTGAAAGCTTGAATGTTGGAACCGGTCACCGGCAAACCGGGATCAATTCCATTGATGACCGTGGAAGCTCCTCGGGACACAACTTCCTCGAAAAGCAAAATAGACCCAAAAGAGGTAAAACCGATCTTTTACTCGACTACACTAATATGGACATATTTTGAGCCAATCAAAATCAGTTCGGACCCTGTCGGACCAACTTTCTATTTTTAGAAACTTTCTATTTTCAGAAAATTTTACCAGTATCCATTTCCAAAGAAACCCAGAAAACGTTACTAATTTTAGAAAAAATTCTAAAAATAGCAGTTTTCCTAAATTTTAGGGATGAAAAACTGAGATCTGGGTTTTGTTGATTAAGTTGCTCTAGCAGACCCAAATCGTCAAATTTTGAAAATTTTGCTTTTAACCCCTCATGCAAGACATGCATACCCAAATTTTGACCTTTTTGACTGATTTAACAAGACTTTTACTCATTTCTTCAAAATGTCTAAGTACAACAAAATTTTTAATTTTGGGGTACAACAGGAAGCATCATCCAGACAATAGTCCTTATGCACTTGTTTGTCATAAGATGTCAAATATGCATTTTCAGGTTGACATGGATTCAGAAAATCACTTTGCATATACTCAAGATTGCAAGCCTAAGCATGAGGATGTCGTCATTGTTTCAAGTTTCTCACAAGTGATGATAACAACTAGTTGTATAGACTTCAATGCACATAGTGATCTCTACATCACTTGGGAAATGGATGTTGATGAGAATTTAACAGTCCATGAGAGCAAGGGCATTCAGGAAGTGAGTATAAATCAGTTTTTCAGACTTGTTGCTGCTAAAAATCCTTAAGGGATGTGTGCAATTACATTTGGAGATACATTGAAAACTATTCCTCATTTCATGTTGAGTATGCTTAATGACATAAGAGATTCAGGTACATA
Organism: Sequoia sempervirens; assembly: GCA_007258455.2. Taxonomy (NCBI): domain Eukaryota; kingdom Viridiplantae; phylum Streptophyta; class Pinopsida; order Cupressales; family Cupressaceae; genus Sequoia; species Sequoia sempervirens. Next base: position 16,260 of record VDFB02135381.1, read on the forward strand.
CATGGGTGGCAGGCTTGCACTTGATAGCAGAATTTCAGTTTATGTTTATATCAAAGTGACACAACATCAGCATGGTGGTTCCCTTTTGAGGTTGATTTGGAATCTTGGAATCACTTGGATCTGCAGTTCAACAATTGAGGATGAGGAAGCCAATGTCGGCTTACTGGGGTTTACTCCCATGGGGGTCCAGTTTAGTCCTTTTGGAGAGCAGTTACCCAAGGAGTGGACAGAGTTGGTGTAGTATTTGATTGCTCTACTTACTAGTTGTTATCAGGGGGTCTCTTGTGTTGGCATCCAGCAGAGCAGTGCTTTCAATGGTTGGTGCTACCAATCTCCTAGGTTGACTTGGGACCCTGGAATCATACTCAATTTCAGTTGGTTCAGCATAGTGATCTTGGGGTAGCATTGGAATTGCTTGAGGACAAGCAATTTTGGGAAGGGAGGACTATAATGTCCCCTTTTCTAGCTCACATTGTATGATGTTGTCATTAGCCTATTTCTCCTTGGTTTTGTAGGCTAACCAGGGCTTTTAGGGAATCTTGAGGATTTTTGGCCTCAACAATTTTCGTTGCAAGTCAATCCGGGGCGTATGGAGGCAATTTTGGCATTCTTACTATTTAGTAAGTCATTAATGTTCTGAATAGTAATTCATCAGGCGGGCCACAATCTCCAGTGACAGTGTCTCTTCAATGGAAAATTTGGGTATTATAATCAAATGATTTCAGTTGCATTGGTTTAATTCATCTCCGCATTAATAAAGTTTAAATTATAAAGTTAAATTCAATTATTTAACATTATAAATGCAAGTCTAAAGTTAAGTGGGAAAATGAATAGTAAAAGGGGCCCCTTATTTTAAAATACATGAGATATCAAAAAGGCAAAAAGGAAGTTTATGTTTTATCCCACATTGGTTCAAAGTGTGAATGAGCTCTTCTGAGAAGCTCATCAAAAGTGTTGGAAGGGATCACTTTCAGTATGCTTGGTATATGCTTGGTTATTACTTTCTCTTGGAGAATTCAGAGAAGCTTTGGCTTTCAGTAGGTTTGAGGACAAAATCCCTCGAGCTTGAAGGCAGTGGATGGAAACCCATTGTCTGTTGGAGATATCATTAATAAAGTTAAATTATAAAGTTAAATTCAATTATTTAACATTATTAATGCAAGTCTAAAGTTAAGTGGGAAAATGAATAGTAAAAGGGGCCCCTTACTTTAAAATACATGAGACATCAAAAAGGCAAAAAGGAAGTTTATGTTTTATCCCACATTGGTTCAAAGTGTGAATGAGCTCTTATGAGAAGCTTATAAAAAGTGTTGCAAGGGCTCACTTTCAGTATGCTTGGTATATGCTTGGTTATTACTTTCTCTTGGAGAATTCAGGGAAGCTTTGGCTTTCAGTAGGTTTGAGGACAGAATCCTTCGAGCTTGAAGGCAGTGAACGGAAACCCATTGTCTGTTGGAGATATCATTCAGGTGTCTCACTTTGTGCTTCAGATTCAAGCTATTTCTAAGGGTTTGTCAAATTTGCAAATATTTGTATCTGTAAGTTGCCATAGCTGATGTATTATTGCAACTATTTCTGAATAAATGCAAAAGCTAGATAATTTTTGCAGTTTATTATTGTGCTGGAATTTCATATCTTCAAGATAGATTCTACAGAAGTTTTATCTTAAATTAAAAATCTGAAAATTTAGGGCAGAAAATTGGGGGTTTTGAGTCAGATCTAGTTTGGCTCATTACAAGAGTTGTAATTCTTAGCATCATATTTGCGAGCTCAGTCACAAGGTTTGAATTCGAATTTGAGTTCAGCAACATTGAAATTCGAATGAAGTTCAGCAAGGAAAAATTTTGAAAAGTAAAAAATTCAGATTAAATTTGCCTTACATAATTTTTATTTTTTTTAAATATAAGTAATAAACTTAAAATAAGTAAAAGAATAATATTAATATACTAATATGTTTAAATATATTAATAAAGCTAAACACAAAGCAAAATAAATAATAACTATGTTTAAAAATATAATTTAAAATAATTTAAATATTTTAAACATATAAATAATAAAGATACCACATGTTATATTTAGTATTAATTTTATATATTAAATACTAAATATATTAAATTTTATATGTTGAATAATAAATATATTTTAAAATGTTAAATTTTAATATATTGACTAAAAATAAAATTAAATAAAAACAAACCCTAAAAACATAAAGATATAAGTCTTATTTTAAAAAGCAAAAACTAAAATAAAAATAAAACTTAAAAATTAAAATTGAAATATTAGATATTAAACGAGCGGCAGCCATATTCGACTCTTCTCCAACCTCAAAGCATCTAGTATGTGTGTCATTTCTACTGCCCTATCTCCATAACTCCACCTTTCAACTTTCAGGTGCAATTATGAATCAACTTTATGATGGTTTAGATTCACTTTTGTTTCAACTTTCAAGTGTGATTATGAATCAACTTTATGACGGTTTAGATTCACTTTTGTTTCAACTTTCAGGTGTGATTATGAATCAGCTTTATGACGGTTTAGATTCACTTTTGTTTCAACTTTCAGCTACAGCGGTTCATGAATCACGATAGGGCTGCATTCGGGTCTGATGATTCACATCATCTAACCTGAAAAAAAAAACCTAAAAAAAGATTTTTTCCAATGTATTTTATTAAAAAAATAACTACACCCTTTATCACCACGAATATTGGCGAATTTAAACAGTTTTTTTTTCATGATTTGAAGTTCGCCGAATTTCAAACTTCATGGCCGAAATTTGGTGAATCTTGTGACACAGTTTGTGAGCTCATATTGTAACACCATTTGGAAGTACCATCGATGACTTAGCTCTTATTTTGATTTGCTCTTACCCCACTGAATAAATCATTTCTTACCCCATTGAATAAGTGGTATAATTTTCTTATCCCACTAAATAAGTGGTTTATTGTACTGACCACACTAGATAAGTGGTTCTTGGTTTGCACTCACCACTAAAAAGCGGAAGAGTTGATTTACTTTTAGTTTGTACTCACTGCATAAGTGGAATTATTCTACTCACCTCACTAAACAAGTGGTTTACTTTTCAAAAGCATTATAATGTAATCCTTGCCACCATATGCTCTCACCTTGCCCACACTGGGATCTAGGTGATCAAAAAGCGGAAGGAAGTTGGTTAAGTTGTTTATGTTTCGGCACTAATGAGTTGTTAAAAATCAAAAAAATTGGGGTGGATATAACAAAATCTAAGGCTGGCTACTACTAGGAGGGGGAAGAAATTGTAACATTTAGTGATACAATATTTCAATTTTCTGCCTCTAAAGAAATATGTAATCAAAGAATCTTGACAAATTGATAATGAAATAGACTTGTGTTCTTCAAATTCATTATCTCCATTTCTCATGAATTATTTAAGTTTGTTATATTTATTCATGTAATTTATTTTGTTTGCCAAGTCCAAGCCCGAGTCAAATGTTTGGGCTTCAAACTTGGAAATTTTAGCCAAGTTTTAAATTTTTTACCTAATTTTTGAAAATTGTAAAACTAAGAGAGGCACTCTTGCGCTTGTTTTAATTGCTAGTTTCCTTATAACTATATTATCCTTGTGTTGTAAACAAATCCATATTAATCTAGAAGTACTCAGCTGACAACATTGTCCCCAATAAAGAGCATAGCAACCACAATAAGAACATCCTGGACAGGGATTTTTAATAAAAATATAAAGCAAGGATAGAAAATCACAAAAGACCAAAATAGACATGATAATTACCCCATTGTTGGTTAAGGATGTTATTCTCCATAGAATTAATGAACTGAAAAGAACATTCCATACCTCGCTAAGGATAAGCACCCCTTTCTTTGAATTTTGACAGGCTACAAATTCATAACTCACAAGATTCATCCCATCTCGTAAAGATGTTATAAGAGTGACATCTGCAATACCAAGGCTTGCCTCTCAAATTTTATAACTAATTTTTGAGAGATATGAAACAACAAAACAAATTAACACTGTTTAAATAACATCTAGAATTGACTTATTGTTTTTTTTCATTCAACTGGTGCTCAAGACTCACAAAAGTAAGCATCAATCTTTTCAATAGTGCTATAGAAACAAATATTTTCATCAAATATAGTAATGCAAGGAAAATATCAAAATATTGCAAAGATTAAGAAAGAAGTACTAAATACACAAACATTGAACACAATATGAAAGATAATAAAAGCTCATATAAAATTCATCAAATAAAGGAAAAGATTAAAAATACCTGTTATTGCATATAGGGCACAAAGTGCATGAAAATCGAGAGAACGATCCTGCAGCCAACAAAGCAACTTTCTTATACAAAGCAACAATAAGAATGAGTTTTTAAAACTTACATAACTATAAAATATTTAATAGAATAACTTGCAGAACATAATCTAAGTTGATGAAAACATATACAATCTAGATTCATGCTTCAAGGCGAAATAACATTTAGCCTACCTTATAGGAACAAGACACACTTGTGCACATATTGTGGCATAAAATTACAAAGGTGAATAATCAAACCAGTTCTCAAAACAATACCCAAGATATGTTTATCACATAGCATTTCATATCTTAACAATATTACTACCATTTGTAGATTATTGATGTAATTATAGTGTGAAAATTACCCTCTTAGAAATGCAACATTAAGCTATGGTTATGATCATTACTGATTTCAAATAATGTATTCAATGACAATGTATCATACATCCTATAAATGCATTCAACAATAAAATATTTTCCTGATCTTATGTCTTTTAAGCAACGTAAGGCTTGCTGAAATCCATTCAAAGAAATGACAAAATCATTCGACTTATGAACTTGATCAAAGTATATAAATCATCCTTATGTTTTCAATTGAAACCAAAATCAATATACCATTTAAACCTATAACATAGTCCACCCTCAAGTTAAATGCTTAATTTGGGTGATGCTGCTATCTCAGCTGTTTCTCAATTGTGCAAACATGCAAAGAGCTTGTGATTAAAAGAATGATTTTCATGTTACATCACAAGCAATCTATGCTCAGTGAGCATAGATGAGTAGTCCCAAAAAATGTACACAAAAATGTTGGTTACTAAGTTAGGTCCTTACAATTAATCAACATGGAACACACCACAGATAAATTTCTAGAAACCACTTGTAGGCACTAGTAAAATGAATGGTCTACCTGTAGCCACCAAATGGAACCTCAGACCTGTAGCCACCAATTGTGAAATGATGTGTCCAAATGTTGTGCAGTAAGGCTAAACATATATGTTCTTATTTGCTATTAGGCCTCTCCATGATAGTCCATGAGATGTCTCATATTTCATCTGTAATTAGGATAGGTATACCATTCCCAACCCATTAAAAGGATCTTAACATGCTTAATTCTGATATAAATTGCTTTGGATTGTTGTTACCTGAGCATTTTGCTTCAAAAGAGACTTAAACAAGAATTATGAAGCTGTCTAAGCACTGGATTTTTTTTACAGCAATTGCATAACATTAATTGAGCAATTAAAAAACTCAAATCAAACACACAGAGAAGTCAACATGAATTTATCCTGAGAAAATTCAATGTAGTAAAACTCCAATAACTAGTGATTATAACTTTTATCTCAAGCAACACAAATAAAAAATTATTACAAGCCGAATGTTTCCATGGAACCTTCAATAACACTGTGAGTCTAATACGGCACTTCTGTACCCCTCTCCCAAGTTTGCACTCTATTGAAACCCAATCAAGAAAACTTCTTCACTCCTTCACTCAGCTACATAAGCATTCAACATCTCTAAATGAGTTTACATTAGAGGAAAGGACACATTTATGCTTATACATGATCACCCAATAGACGTCTAAGACTAGGAATGCCTCTTCCTCTCACCAATCCAAAGGTAAATTGTCATGGTTTCCTTTCTATACTGTTGAGTTCGTCACTTTTTTACATCTGGGAATATTCGTTAGAACCAATCAGAATACTCAACTGGAACCAAATGTGCTTGCTTCACCTTGTTTCTGCTTGATGCATTACTGGGAAAGATTTGCCTGGAACCACATGTGCCAGTTAAAGGACTATGTGCAGGTGACATATTCAGCTCAAGCCTAGTGTGCCTGTTTTCATTGTTCTTGCATATTGGAAAGGGTTCCTGAAATTTTGGACCACACCAGAGCCTTCCTCTTCTTCAATTCACTCTGCACAATCTGAATATCATATTTTTCAATCTTCCTTTATCATAAAATCATTAATGTGAGTGGAACCATGTCTTGAGCAAATAATTGGTCATACAATACATGACAGAATGCAATCTACTGAAACAAACTGAATTTACATCAAACATGAATGATCCAAAGTTGGATTAGTATTAGAAATAACTATATTATTGCAAGATCAAATGCCTAAATACAATGCTAAATAGGCCTGAAAGAGATCCTAACCTCCTTGTTTATTTATTCTAAATTAGAAAACAAACCACTGAATAATCTTAATCATGAATAAGTTAGCTTTAGGTGATGTCATTATGATTTTGAAGGTGTAACTGTTAGTTTTATATGATCAGATTTAATGTTCAGAAATTAATTCCAAAATCAGACACAAGAACACAGCAGATACCCTGGGAAAACCCTCCACTGGAGGGAGAAAAACCCAGCAACAATATATCACTTATATATTGAATCACAAATAGAAACTCCTTTACAATAGAGACCGATAATGAGGCCAAGAGAATGCACCATAAACTGATGCTCACACAGCAATATGATAATGATCAACTCAGCCTTCTATAACAAGACTAATCTACTCCTTATTCGCACCAATGAAATGAACAATATAAATTAGATAGTGAACAATGAGAGGATTATCGAGTATATATACAAGGTTGGAGAGAGGATGCGCCTCTTCAAGTCTCTTCAAGTCGGCCTCCACAAAAGGTCGGCCACCAAAGAATAAATAACGACTCTTCATAGAAGATCGCCCCTAGAAGAATCACGACCAATGGAGCAAGAGGTCGGCCTCATCATAAATGTAACTCTTCATTAGTTTGTGTCTCTTCAATCATTAAAACATATAATCATAAAATCGTGCCTCTTGAAGTTTCTATAAATTAAATAGCCCTATGGCTATAATTTAATTTATCCAAGTAAAGGAGATCTGTAATGTCCCCGTTTTAGCTGACATTGTTTGACGAGGAGTGAACCTATCATCCTGATCCTCGTAGGCTGACAATGATGTGTAGAGGATCATTCGAGGCAGTTACCCAGCGTTCAAGAGCATCTTTCTTTCAGTTGATTCAGGTTGGGCCTTAGACTCTTTTAGAGTGGTTTTCAGATACTTTCTATTTTTAGAAAGTCGGGCACGGAAGCTGCTATTTTGGGCAGGCACCTGTTCAGCTAATTAGCTCAAAGTCGACCCAGTTCATCAGTTGTTGGTCAGATGGAGAAATAACGGAGTATTTAATGATTATTAAATATTTTGATATTTTGACTTTATGTTATAAAGTCACTTTATTAATATATTTAAATATTAATAATTAATGGCATATTATAAAGTATTTTTAATACTTTATAATAAAGTGAAATATTTGTTATAATGAATAATTATTTTATTCATTAATGGGACGCCATTTATTTATTATTTTTCTCCTAAGTCAAAAGGGGCGAATTTAATCATTATTTAAATGATTATTAAAAAAGAATGCTGCGGTCGAATTTCTCAAGAAGGGTATATATTGACTGCCAAGACAAATCGAACTCATGTGTGATGATTATTCAATTTGTCTTCTTTTGCTCTGAGCATTGAAGTTTGCAAAACCTAGGGTTTCAGCAGACGATTGGTTTTGAAGAACGATACCTCTTCAGAATCTGACATACTGAGGCTGTGCAATACCAGTTGAAGATTGTCTACTTGGTGACTTCACACAGAGGTTACAGTTTGAGCTTATTGGATCGATTCAGAAGAATATACAGGGATTTTTGATTAGCTATTGAAGGCGATTTGACAGGGGCCATTTCTCAGAGTTCAGGCACATTCTACAAGGGAGCCGTACCACATTAATTGCTGCTGCTGCTGGGCCGTACTGTTGTACCAGCAAGGGCTGTACTTCTTCTGAGAAAATCGCTTGGTCTTTTCACTTCTAGTCTTTTGCAGAAAGGGCGCCTAGGGTTCTAGAGGTTATCTCTCTATTTCTGAGCCTGGAAATCATTGTTCTAGAGCTGGCCGTACATTCTCATCTTCTTTTCAAAGCGGCTGCAACAGCAATCAGGTTCTCTTGAAAAAATAAAGATATCTCTTCTTATAAGTTCGATTTATACATTGTATATGCTTTGGATCATGAATAAATGTATTCCCCTTCATTAGAGAGCAATCTTGATGCGTAGTTGTCATTCATTCATTTTTTATGAATTTTTTAAGCTTCCTTGAGCAAAATCGCAATTTCCTGTTTTATGCAAAAAACCTCAAAAAAAACAACACAAAACACACAAACTCTCAAAAATCAGCATTTACAGTTAGGGTTTGGGCAGAGAGTCACCTGGACTCTTACAATGGCCGACCATTCCTAAGACAGCTGGAGCATCTTAGATGTCCCCCAACCATCCTAGGGATAGCCAGCCATCCTTGTAGCTATTCACTTGATTTAATTGATGCTTGTAATTAAATGTTTCCTTGCCCATTTGTAGATCTTCAGGGGGAACTTCTATGTGACAAATTGTGACAAGCATTCTAGCATATGGTTCTCTCGTCACATTTGTAGGCATGATTATAATAAAGATTTCGTAAATGTTACCAACGCTTTAAGTCATTGCAAGCCATGTTTGTAATGGTCTCTTCTTTATTACATATGGATTTATGGAGTTTGGAAAGGGATTGTTAAGTTTGTTCGGTTGCTTGATATCATATCTCTAGCATATATAAATGCACAATTTATATTCTATTGTGATTTCAATGTGTTGTCTTTTAGGTAAATTGAAACTCTTTAACCCAATAGATAAAGCACCGATCTTAGAAATTAATGATCCACCATACACTCAAAACAAAAAGCATGTTTCACCAATAGTGTACTGTGTAGGAGTAGGCTAGTAGTTTGTATGCACTTCATGATTCAACGATTCATCTACGGAAGCATCTATAACAAGCCAGTACAGTTCATACCCTAAAAAAATCATGTTTTGCATACCTACATCTTGCATTTGTGCAATGATGTCTTTGGTCTACTAACAATCTTTGAGGCCAAAGCATAAAGTGGATACTACAACTATATTTTCAGTTTGTTTATCATCCATTTTAATCATTTCTATTGAGGATGGCTCTAGGAATACTCTCTTAGGCTTTGCTAAGGCCGAAGTGAAGAAGAGATTATCTACTCTCAGCAATTGGCCTTAAATCACTCACATTTTGTTGATGAACTGATCAATCTCTCTTTAGGACAACATTTCCTTGGCCCTAAAGCAAATTGATTCCTCTAGGAGTGTGAGCAGCAATTTCAGGACCCAACAAAACCCAAGAAAATGTGTCTAGCAATCACAAGTGTGAATCTCTTGCCAAATTTTCTTTTGATCATGGTAAGATGGCAAACCAACAACAAAAGTATGCGGATGAACAAGAAATGTTCTTGGGCATGTAAAGTGATATAAAAGATTCACTAAGAGTTTCTTCGAGATTTCCCATGATTGAATTAATGCATAAGGAAAAAATCATCAAGCAGACAAAAGAACAATAGGATGCTTCTAAAGCACTTAGTTTATTACCCTCTCATTTTGGCATAGTAAATGCTTCTCCCTTAACAATATCCAAGCAACTGAATGAGATTTAGGCATCAAGCAAATAAGATATGTCTACTAGGGACTGCTTGAAGTTGAGAGGGACAGATATAATTGTCTATAGTTTAAACCTATACCCCATTTATCAGAGTATTACAAAGATAATTTCTAACAGCATGGTCCCATGATAATTTAGCAGAATGTATAATTTGGAAACTTCTCTTAAAATGGTGGAGTAACTATAATTTAGAAGTTGAAATCTCACCTGTGGGATGAGAGTGGAGCCTGAAATTATGCAGCCATTGCTTAACCATTATTGTGCTACATGGTTACACATTTTTCCTTACCTCCTTTTTATTAAAAAAAAATAAACTATTGTAAAAAAAAGATTTATAATTTGACAATTACTTGAAATAAACAAGAAACAATAAATCATGGTAATGTTAACCCAAAAAAAGCTCCAAAAAAAGCTCCAAAAAAATTGAGCTGTGCTTGTTAAAGTAAATTAGCTAAGTGGCTGCATGGGACCTGTTGACGTGGTTTTTGAGACCGCACCAACACAGAATAAAGTTTCCCAACGGACGCTCTATCCTCTCTTGAACAAAGTATTCAGCATGCTAAGATTGCGAGTAAGATCATGCTTTCAACTCCAAGGTTCCTTAAGTGCAAATAGGCTCAGTTTGGCTCGATGTGATATTGCTGGTATTTCAAGGGGACTTACACAATTGTTCGACGGCTAACAACAAACAGCAGACTAAGGGCTTTGCGTGTAATTCGAATGATTTGGCAAATGAGCACAAGTTTCCTAATTCTAACTAGAAATGAACTGAATTTAAAAGAGTGTAGGGCCTAAGAAGTTAATCTTTTATCTAAGGATGGAATGTGGGATCAATCTTGACAGACTTCGACCAGACTCTGCTCCGCCTCACGTTGGACAACTTACACAAAGTCGGTGCAATCTTCAAGGGAGTGACAAGAGGTTTTCAAATTATAACTCAACATGTAAGCACCATCAGAACGACGCATACGAACACATGAATCACAATTGAAGTTAAGTTTGTAAAGTTTTCCAGTTGACCACACAAGGCAAACTTACCGTCAGCAAGCCGCTAGTGGTATGGATGAAATGAAGTTGTCTCAATTAACACCACAAGTCCACAACTATCATCTACTTGCATGATAATGAAAACTATTTTACTTTAAGCTACTTGAAAGATGCTACGTGAATTGGAAGGACGAAGAAGCCTCAACAACTATTCACAACAAAGAAGGATTCACCATCAATGAAAAATTCTTTTATTATGAATGCATACATGACAACTTCTTACAAAGTATCCAAAGGGAAGACTTTCCTTCCTTTTCAATCTACACTACTTTACTTTCTATTCTATCAACTTTTCTCTACTCCTCTAAGCTCTGCTTCTAATCTAATATCTATTGTCTAATTACAAATGAGGGGGACTCCCCCTTTATATAGCTAGCCAAGTCCCAAAAGACGGCTAGGGTTACAATCAATAGAGTGGCTAAAATCGTGCAACCTCAGCCCTAAACAAGATTTGCCCTAAAAACCGCCACAAAGGAGAGGGGTAATAAATGAGCCATAATGTCCATTATTCCTTCTAGAAGATTCCGTTTGTAGATGCGTTCACACTATTCTGGATCTTCTTTCTTGGCGTTGCTCTTTGATTTCTTCCACTTGAGCTAACACTTAGCCGATTTCTTGCAACTTTTTCTTCCTTCAAGATTGAGATGCCGTCTTGAATCACTTGCTTCGTCACCCTAAGTCTTCACCGCTTGATCTCAACGTTCCTCCTGCAAAACAAGCAAGGAGAAGGGTATTAGAGCACTTCATAATATAATCTTAACTCACTTACCTGATTCTCATGCTCTAACTTCCAAGCGTTCATCGCCTCCCTTAGCCAACTTCCACCCTCAAATTCATGCCTTAGACAAATTTCAATCCATCTTCCTCAAGGGCGTATCATCTACTTCAACTGCATCTTCAAGAAATTCATTTCGCCTGCTGGAGCTCAAACAACCTTGATTTTATCCATCTCTGGCTCAAGAAAACTATCTTCACGAAGAATTTGGGCAAATTCACCTAGGCAATTCCTTTCAAATCCATCGTCTGGAGGATTTCACCTTGAAAACATATTTTCTTCATTTTGCCTTAGAAAATTTTCAAGTTTCTCCTTAGGAAAATTCATCAATCCGGTGTCCATCAAAAATCTTCACCCTGAAGGCCGAAGCGAAGCATGGAAGACTTTAAAATCAACTCCTCATCGATAATCTTCGATACCCAGAAGAAAATTTCCTCCAGAACGCGCCGAACTCATGGGTGCACAACGAACGGGTTCATTTGATTTTCTTGAATTTGGAACCTTAGAAAATTATTTCCCTGTGAAATTTAAATTCGTTCTTTGCATCTGTGAAGATTTCCTATTGCTTTGACTTGGAATTTTTTTATCAATCTTGCAGCTGGCACTCACTGACTTCATCTCCGACAATTCATCTATGCATCAAGAAAAATTCCACCACCTCTCCAGACTTAAGCATTTTTCTTAAGGGAGAAAATATTTGCGCCTTAGAAAATTTTTGAAAAAAACGTTTGCCCTTAGAAAAATTTATTTGACTTGGAAAATCTTTCTTCCTGTGGCGAGAAAATTTATTTCAAACAATTCACTTGGAAAATTTTCCTTGAGGGCACATATTACGTCCAGCATGTCTTATTCATATTTCCATCACCTTGTATTTTACTTTCACACTTCCCTGAAGGATGGGCGCATTTGCCTTGTCACAGAGAACATTCTCAATGCCTCAGTATATTTTAATCTCCCCTTGGGCGCATTTTATGCTTGAAGAAGACGTTTTAACTTTCAATGCCTAATATATTTTATTCACCATCTCATAAGCCTAGGCGCATTTCACTTGAAGGGGATATTTAAAAGTCTAACGCCTTAGCATACTTATTAACCCTCAACACTTTTATCTTTACATGGCGCATTTCATACTTCAAGGGGAATATTAACCACGCCTAGTAATCTTCATCCATCGCTAGCAACACTTTACTTTACCCCTCCAACGCCTTTAGTAATTTCATTTCACACTTCATGCACTTGGGCGCATTTCCCATGTAGAGGAGAATGAAAAATTTCAAACGCCACCAACAAGTGACCTTTCATCTCCCACGTTTTTGTCCTCACATGCCCTCTTTTGGGCGCATTTAGGCCTAGGAGGAGGATGAACATTTCAACGCCTAGCTTTGACTTCTGTCCTTATCTTTCTTTTGTCTCCACATGCCTTCTTTGGGCGCATTTCAGCATGCATGGAGGACGAATTTTGTTGACCTTTTGACCTTTTTGGGCGCATTTCCTACTTGATGGAGGATGGGCGCAAATGGAGGGTGATGGAGGATATTTCCAACACTTAGAAAATTTTTGCTATAACTCTCTCAAAGTGGGCACATTTTAGCATGGCTGAAGGATGAACCTCTTTGACTCTTCTTTGACTTCCTTGTGAGTGGGCGCATTTTACTAGTGGAGGAGGATAAAGTTTATACTTAGAACTTTTTTCATGCTCTCAACCTCCCTTGGGCGCATTTTGCTATGTGTGTAGGATGAAGTCCTTTGACCACTTTGACTCTTGCAATTTGGGCGCATTTTGCCTAGGCAAGTGGATAAGCATTTCACACTTACAAAAATTTTTTTGTGCCTGGCTTGTGAGGAGGGCGCATTTCACAGGGGGTGGAGGATGAAGCATCATACTTAGAAATTTTTTGTGCTTGGCATATGTTTGAAGGCGCATTCAGGGTAGGCAGAAGGATGAAAGACGTTGACCTTCTTTGACTTTCTTCTCCTTGGGCGCATTTTGGCTTGTGTGAAGGATGAGCTTGAATCTTAGAAATTTTCCACGCCTCCTCATCAACTGGGCGCATTTTTCCATGCCAACTGGATGAAGTTCCATACTTAGAATTTTTTCATCGTTTTTCGCCAGTATTCCATGCCCTGCTATTTATAGTAAGCCCTCTGAATTTTGCATCTCTGAAGCTCGGAATGACCTGAAATTTTGCTCACTGCATCATCATAACCTCGTTGTCCTGTCGACACTGCCACTTTTAGTTACCCTGCTATTTTTAGCATGCTTTTGAAGGTGGTTTACTATAAATAGTAACCTCTCGTTTCTGATAGCTCCATTGCTCCGATTGATTTGAAATTTTAATGAGGCGCTCCTCACCACGTGACCTGTCTGCTAACACTGACGCATGCACTCAATTTACTATTTTTAGCCAGTTTCCAAATTGACTTACTATAAATAGTAAGTGCTCCGTTTGACTTAAAATTTCACCAGCAGATACCCTGAAGAATGCTGATCGCGGTGGTTTACACCAGTTTTTGAAAATTCTGACTTTTTGCCCTTCTTTTCAGGCTCCGAAGTTGGAAACCCTAATTCGTTCTACATGCGTATCAAAAGATATCTGTTTGTCTAGGTTTCTGTGGCACTGCGATCAGCTCGTGAATCTGA
>VDFB02135383.1:0-38427 GCA_007258455.2 Sequoia sempervirens
CTCTCTACCACCCTCTCCCAATCTCCCACCCTCTCTCACTCTCCCACCCTCCCACACTCTCTCCCACTCCTACCCTCTCTCGCCCTCTCTCCCATAAGCATAAATACATACATATAAGCATACATACATGACACACTAGCATACATGTACATACAAACATATGAAAAAACATTCAAAAAATTGGCATTTGACTAAAGGAAAAAATAATGCAAGTGCGTTATTTGTTGTTAAAAATGTTCCACAGAGACGAAAAAGTGAAAACTAGTAAATAACGCACCCGCGTTATATTTTGCTTTGGGAATCCTCAAGCCTTGGCTTTTGTATTTGCCTAGGAATACCAACCCAAAGGTTTGGAGGGCATTCCCAAGCACCAGAGCCGTGTTTTTTGCAAATTCTACAATTTTTCACATAATCGAGTTCGTGCTCACCGTCAGGATTGCATTTGGTTCAATATCGACGAAATAGAACAAATGGGTAATGTTAAGTTCTCTCTTAGCTTTCCAACGATATAATTTTTTTCACTTTATGACAATGTGAGGGATTTCATCCATAATTTCTTTTGTTTGTATGCCTATTTTTTTTCAAAAAGTAGTGTTTGGTTTTTTTTTCGTTATAAATTAACCATTCATCAAAATTTCAAATAAATTACATTTTTAGAAACTAGACTCCATTCTACAAATTTAAAAAATATATTTTAAAAAATCAATTATTTTCAAAATTTGTAGGGGGAGCATGGCCAAAATTCTACTTTTTAGGAAGTGCCCACTTAGAAAATTAGTAAAAAATCAAATATTCATTAAAAAATTATCAAAAAAATTATGCACCAACTATACTATTAGCTAACTTCTGATGTGATTTTAAAAATACTAAAAAAAAAGGTCACCGTGCTCAGGTCATACAAGAGTTGCTATGTTATGTTCTTCTAACAAAAACAACACCAATTTGTGTACATCCCTTTGTTGAACCCCTTAATCTCAACCATTTTCAAAATAAATTAGTAGTTTAGAAAGTAGACTCAGAGCACTTCGATCCTTATTTTTGTTCCATCTCAAAAATTTGAGTGTAACTATCCTCAATTTCACATCCAAGGTCAGCATTTCCTGATTTTAGAAAAAAAGTGGCCACTTAAGCCCCCTTTTTGGGAACCATCTTGGTGCACTTACCCAAGGTTGTTTCCCAATTTTCACCTACGGGCTCAATCAGGTAGGGGTCTATTTTTCAAGTATTCATAAAGGCCAAATGGATTAAATTTTTCCTCAGATCGCTAAGACATCTCGTTCGGCATGAAGTCTTGTCGACCCGTGGTGGTCTCGCCGAAATGGCCGACATTGGGGAGAAGTCCTGCCGAAAGATGGAGGTCTTGGAAAAAGTTGGTGCTCTCACTATGATGTCTCACCGACGGGGTGAGGTCTCGCCAAAATGAAAGGTCTCGGTGTAATGTTTGGCACTCGGTGTGAGGTATTTCTAACCCAATAGGGTCTCGCCGAATGGATATTTGGAATTGGTAAGACTCCTGGCTGTGGGGTTTGAGTTCGACATGATGTCTCGCCGAATGATGGTGGTCTCACTGAAGGAATCTATGTTTGGGGAGAGGTCCCGCTGATAGTGTGAGGTCTCAGCGAAATGAGATGGCCTTGGGGAAAGGTCTTCCTGACCGGGTGGAGTCTCACCGAAAGATGGAATGCTCAGGGAGATGTCCTGCCAAATTGATGGGGTCTCGCCGAAGGTTTATGCCTTTGGTATGAAGTCTCCCCGACTGATGTTTGTCTTGCTGATAGTGATGGGTCTACTACAGACTTTGACGAGAACTCTTACTGAATGCAGATGTTTGGGCGATGAAATGGTGATATCAGTATAACTCCTGCAGCTCGATATGAAGTCCCGCCGATAGTCCCAAGCTATGCTGACAGTCCTGTGAGGTATACTCACATTCGGAAGACATGATTAGTGTCTCACTGACATGCAATTTTGTTTGAAGGACCTTTGACCGCCCAAGAATCTGTGGCACGATTTTATCCAATCAGAAGGAGCTAAAGATGGACCATTGGCAGTTTGACTGTTGTGACCGCCTCTGTGGAAGATCAACAGAACATAAACAACATCGACTTACTCTAAGATCAAAAGCGATGGAGTAGCTCGGTGAAGCAATGGTGTGGAGATCTAATGGGAAAATCTGATGCTATTTCCAGAAGAGGTCAACTTGAAGAAAGATCTGAAATAGGAGGAAAGCCGAAGGGGAAGAAGCCATGAGTCTTAAAGACAGCTGGGATATCTATTGGAAAAGGTAGAGCGGCATTTATAATAAGGCTTCAGGGCATTCAAGGCAGCTCTAATGAGTTTCGAGGGCGGACACAAGGGCCGCAAGTTAATGCGATTGTTCCAAAAGATCTGGAGGCCATTCCCGGAGCAATCCTTCACCGACATGGACAACAAAGATACATATTTAGTGCAACATTAACTTCATTAAAAAGATCTAAGGGTGAATATTTTTGGAGGTTGATATTTTTTGTAAGCCCTATGGCAGGGGTCGAGACTTTTGTATATATGGCATTTTTTCCTCTTTGTAAAGGAGTTCGGATTATGCATTCTGGAGAGTTAGTGATTTTTCTCAAATCCTTTCTCAGTTGATGTATGCTTTGTAACTCAATTTTGGAAAGGAAATTCAGTAGAGACATTGATTATTATTGATTTGAAGCTTTTTCCTACCTCTTCTTTGGATTTTTGTGTTCAATTAGTTGGTTAATCAAGCTTTTAGTGAGGTAATGTTTATTTCCTTCAAGCTTTGTATTAGATTTTAGAACCTTTTATGCATAAAGTATGTTTTCACAGGTTGAAAATGGTGTCAAAAGATGTAAAGATGAATTTTAGATGTGAAATTAGCTTTCCTTCTAAGAATTTCAACACTAGAACTTGGTTATGAAACACTTTTGCAAAAATATGTAGAAGTGAGTTGTACAAATTTATCTTCAGTCATTGCAAGCAAGTGTATGAAATCTGGTTTCAAATCCAAGTAATATCAGTTCGGTGTATCACCATAGGGGTTTAGTTTTCATTTTATGCACTCCCTCTCCCTTTTCCTTACAAAATTAGTAGTATCGGTGATACTACCAGCATAGGAAGCTGACCTTTTTCTAGATGTCTGATCTAGTATAAGTTTTATACTTTTAAGGTCATTCCCATGTTACACTAGATTGTTGAATTTTACATTCAACAGTGTGAAAAATCCAAGTGCTAACAGTTTCTGGCATGCCTGGTGGGACCAGTTTCACGTTATATAGTTGGTTTGGTATGCAACCAGCAAGTTTCAGACTTTATAGAAGTCATTTTTTGCATACTTGGCGACTCCATAAAGAGAAAGAACTTCAAAATCAGTGCTTTTACAGTTTATGAGAAGAGTTCAGACAAGGAGTAGCTCATTTCCTTTTGAATATTTGTAGCTGTCACCACCTAGAAGACAATGTAGAGCAGCAAAAAGGGCGCCTCCTTCTAAGAGAGTACAGTCTACACCACCTGGTGTTAGACCAGAAATTGCATTTTCACCATCAAGAAGGAGAAGAAGACCATCTAAAAAATAGATTGAGAATTGTTTAGCCTCACCTAGCCTTAGAACAGAAAGGTCTCCTTTAAGTAGTTCAACTGCTTTTGCTAGTTATATATTTTCAAGTTCTACTATTGCAGCAAGTTCATCAACTGCAGTTTTTACAAATTCAAATCCCCCTCTAATGGCTGCTCCCAGAAATCATCCTTTTGTGCCATTTAGTGGAGGTAGTCCATTAAATTTGACACAACACAATGACATTCCAATGGCAGCTTTGAAAATTTTGCCAACTTTCACTGGGGAAGATCATACTACCCCGATTGAACATATATGAGATGTTGATTCCTTATGTGGTATGCACCATATCACACAAGAAGACGTAGCTATAAGACTACTTGCAACATCTTTCAAAGGAAGAGCATTACAGTGGTTCAGGAGTCTTGGAGTAGGTTCAATTTCCACCTAGGATGAGTTGGGTGACAAATTGCACAGGCAGTTTCAGAATAGGTCTGATAATTTGTCTTTGTTGGAGTAATTAACTACGATTAAGAGGGCTCCTTAGGAGCAAATGAATTATTTAAATTTTAGATTTCAAAGAACCTGGGATAGAATCCCTGCAACAGTGAGACCACCTCCAAAATATACATTTTTGTACTTTTTGAAGGCCCTTAACAGTGATATACCCATTATGATACAATCAATGGGGGGTGTTTCTCTCCTAGATGCATTTGAAATAGCAATCAGAGTAGAAAATAGCCTAATACAAGTTGGTAAACTTGCTCCTAGGCCACCAATGCCTATAATTTTAGATATTCATTTGAATATCCCTTTGCAAATACCACCTTTTGCACCTTTTCCACCTTTTCCAACAGTATCTATTGCTATTTCAAGATCTTCAAATGAATTATAGGAAATCAAAAGTCTATTACAGACTTTTGGTAATAAGCTTGTGAGCTTGGAAAAGCAACAATCATATAACAGGCCTTATCAATAGAAAAATTCAGGTTAGCAACATCAATATCAAGGTAATAGATAGGCTTATCAAGGTAACTACCAGGGCCCAAGATAGAGTGTAAGCACAAGACCTTTTCAGGCTTATGCTCCAGTACTTGTTAGTGTAGTTAAGGATCTTGTCCATATTCAAAACAACCTAGTAGTAGATTATGATTGGTGCTACCCTTGTAACTAACCTCATAATCAGGTCACTTGCTCAAATGGACTCATTAATCAAGAACTTATGGTACAAAATGCCTCAAGTTCACAACAAAATGAATTCAATGATGCATCTCCACAACACCAAGACTAGCTTACCAATGAAACTACCCTACTTAACTAGAAAGGTGAAGAATTCTATGGAATTAATATAGATAATTCTCTAGTTGCAGCTAACACAAGGCCAAAGAAAAGAGCTTTTGAGTTGCATCAAGCAGCTGATAAAGAAAAAGCAACAACTGTAGAACCATCTACATCTCAAGGGACTTGTGGTTTGCAAAGAAATTAGAAACTCCCAGTTAAGGAGCAGCCACATTTGCAAGCTGATCATGTTGGCATAAAAGTACATCATAAAGTGAACCCAGCTGTACCCTATAATATTCTTGATAGTATGAAAAAGATGAACGTAATGATGTCTATGTGGGATTCATTGGCTATCCCAGGTCAAAAAGATATGTTACAATCAACTTTGTCAAATTTTAAAGTGTTTGATGAATCTGAGTCTCCAATAGGTCAAGTCAAAATTGTGTTGACAAATAATCCTCAAGAAAATGATAAACCCAACAAAGAGGTAGGAAAAGAAGTCAAACAACCTCCATTTTACGTGTCTGTAATCATAGGTGATAAGTTAGTTCATAACTGCATGGTAGATAGTGGAGCTAGTAGTTTAGTAATGCCAAAGCAAATTGTTGACAAGCTTGGACTAAATTATCAGCCTTTAGAGAAGGGAGTGATTCAGTTGGATGGTACTTTTGTTAATACATTGGGTGTTATTAAAGATTTGAGTCTTACCCTGCATGCTTGTCCGAATTTTTCAGTTCCTTAGGACATATGTGTCATAGATCTCCCACCTTTCTTTCTTTGTGTCTCTCAAGAGACTTTACAACTAAGATAGGTGGTTATGTGTCAGCTGATTGGTCACATATGCTGTTTAGAACAAGATATGGAACTAATGTTACCATTAAATCTAAAAATTTGGCTAATGATCACATTGAGTTGTATAACCCTAGTCCTATCAATGTTGTTCCTACTACTGTAGACACAAATTGTGTCATTTTTACTGACAATGAACTGCCGCTCAAGAACTTCAAGCAAAAGCTGTTCCTGATGTACTGCTACATGAGTGGGTAGCTTAAAATGTGTTGGACAATCCTGTAGATTTTATTCAAGATGTCGGTATGGGTAATTATGTGATGCTTGAACCTGATGCAGAGGTTCCAAACCTCGAAAAAAGTATAGATCAGTTGTTGCAACAACAAAGTGAACTTTTGGAAATATTTTTTGATGCTTCTAGAGGCATGAATGGAGCAGGTGGAGGTGTAATGCTGATTTATCCATAGGGTGATAAGTATTTTTCATCCTTTCATTTTGCTTTTGCATGTTCTAACAATAGTGCTGAGTATGAAGGACTCATTCAAGGCCTTGAATGGGAAAGGAAAAGAGGAATTGACTATTTGAAAGTTTATGGAGATAGTCAATTGATAATTAATCAGGTTAGGGGGCTAAATTTCACCAAGAATGATGCTTTGAAGTCGTATAGAAATAGAGTATGAAACATAATTGAATATTTTAACGCCTTTAATCTAGTTTCTATTCCATGAAATTAGAATAAGCATGCTGATAGACTTGCAACAATTGGAGCACAGTTTGAAATCCCAGGCGATATCAAAAAAGATAAAATATAGCAGTATGTCAAGGTGTTTATCAGGCCATCAATTCCTGATAACAACATTAACTGATAGGTATTTGAAAGTGATGAATAGATTTTAACCTTTTTTCTCTAGGAAGATCAATTTTCTACAGTGAACCAGGAAAAGATTAAACAATAGTATGATGATCAAGTGATACAGCTAAAGACAAATAAACCCAAAGGGCTGGTTACCTTGGAATCCATATTCAATTCTGATGATCAGCTTAAGAAGAGAAAAGTCGACATTCAAGTCAAAGAAGATCATTATGAGGAAGTTGAAATCTTTAAAGGTAAGCTTGTCAAATTAGGTAAAATTTGTTCAGCTGAAGATAAGAAAGCTTTCATTGCTTTATGCCAAGAGTATCGTGATGTTTTTTCTTGGCAATATTCAGATTTAAAAGGGTTTGATCCTCATATTGCACAACATAAAATTGAGTTAGAACTTGGAACCAAGCCTGATAGACAAAAATAGAGACCCTTGAACCCCAAGCTCCAAGCTTTAATGATCAAAGAGCTGACCAAGTTAGTTGAGGGGGGTATTGTATTTCCAATTAAACATACATCCTGGGTTTCTAACCTTGTTTCGGTTAGAAAAAAGAACGGTGAGGTAAGATTATGTGTATATTTTAGAGACCTTAATAGAGTGTCTTTGAAAGATCATTATCCCTTACCGTCTATGGAACAAATTCTCCAAGTCATTGCTGGTTCAGAGAGATTTTCTCTTCTGGATGGATATTTTGGTTATAACCAGATTATCGTCAAAGAGGAGGATCAATATAAAACAACATTTACAACAAAATGGGGCACTATGGCTTATAAGAAAATGCCTTTTGGTTTATCTAACGCTGGTCCCACCTTCTAGTGTGCCATGGATATGGCATTTCAGAGTTTAACTCAAATTTTTTTGCTGGTTTACGTAGATGACATAACTGTATATTCAAAGAATGCAGATGAACACTTGTCACATTTAA
This sequence comes from Sequoia sempervirens, assembly GCA_007258455.2. Taxonomy (NCBI): domain Eukaryota; kingdom Viridiplantae; phylum Streptophyta; class Pinopsida; order Cupressales; family Cupressaceae; genus Sequoia; species Sequoia sempervirens. The sequence goes on from VDFB02135383.1 coordinate 7,412, forward strand.
AGGAAGTTTTTGAAAAATGCAGAGAATATAGAATATCTCTCAATTCAAAAAAGAGTATTTTTGCAATCCATGAAGGTAAACTGTTAGGTCATATAGTATCAAAAGATAGAGTTACCATTGATCCTGAAAGAGTTAAGGCTATACTCGAACTGCCATTACCTAATCACAAGAAAGGATTGCAGAGCTTTTTTGGGAGAATCAACTTTTTAGGAAGATTCATTCCTGATGTTGCAAATTTATTACAGCCTTTGAATTCCATGCTAAAAAAGAATGTAGTTTTCAGTTAGACTAGAGAAGTAAAACATATTTTTGAAGAAATAAAGGAAGCTTTAGCCTCAGCTCCAACATTGGTAAGTCCAGATTTCTCTAAAGACTTCTTTTTGTATGTTTTTGGTAGCATTAGTTCAATATATGCTATGCTGGTTCAAAAAATAGTGATAATTTAGAGCAGCCAGTAGGTTTTTTTAGTCAAGTACTTGTTGATTATGAAGAGAAATATACATTTTTTGAGAAACATGTTCTCACTGTGATCAGAAGCCTAAAGAAGTTTAAGCCTCTAGTTTCAAACAATAAAATTCATATTTTGGTTGCACACCCAAGTGTGAAGGAATTTCTGTTAAATAAAGATCTGAGTGAGAAAAGAGCAGGGTGGATCACAAAAGTAATGGAATTTGATGTCAGCATCAACATCACAAAACTTGTCAGAGGAAGAGGACTTTGTGAGCAATTTCCTCAATCCATGAGGGTGTACAAAAATAAGAAACTGGTGCAGTTTTAACTAATACAAATGAGTCTCAAAATGTTCAAAATGCTATACCCACATCAGTTGTAGGTTTGGTTCAAGAAATGACCCACTTTCTTCATACTGGTGAATTTCCACCAGGTCTGGACAGAGCAAAATGAAGATACTTCATATTGCAGTCAATTCCTTATGTCCTCATTGATAATATTCTTTTCAGGAAAGATCTGAACAGTGTCTTGTTAAGGTGTATTGATACTGATCAAAGAGAAAAGGTACTGCATGAGTTTCATGATGGAGTTTCAGGGGGGAACTTTTCTCCAAGGGAAACTGCTTGGAAAATCATGAGAGCTGGTTACTATTGGCCCAACTTGTTCAAAGATGCATATGCATGGTCAAGAACGTGTATTAAATGTGCTTTATTTGCAAGAAAAGAAAAGCTGCATGCTATGCCTCTACATCCAATCCAGGTGGAGCAACCCTTCATGAGATGGGGCATCAACTTTATTGGGCCAATTAATCCACAATCCAATGTTGGTCATAAGTTGGTGCTTCTTGCTATAAACTATTTCACATGGTGGACAGAGGCAACAACTTTGAAAGAAGCAAATGAATCTTCAGTTTTGAGTTTTTACGAAGATATAATCACCAGATTTGGGGTTCCTAACTCGATCATTTCAGGTAATGATCTTGCATTTTTTGGATTAAGAGTCACGGATTGGGCTATTAAACAAGGAATTCATTTGAATACTTCCTCCAATTATTACTCGCAGGGTAATGGATTAGCTAAAAGTACAAATAAAAATCTGATCAGAATCATTAAGAGGACTATCAAAGAGAATCAAAGAATTTGTCATACCACATTGAAATATGTACTTTGGGCAGATAGAATAACCCCTAAGAGGTCAGTTGGTAATTCACCATATGTACTTGTTTATGGTAAAGAGGCCAGATTACTCCTATCTATAGAGCTTCCTTCTCTAGACATTGTTCATCAGTTGGAGATATTTGAGGAACTGAACCCAATGTTCGTGAGATATGCAGAGCTCATGGAGCTTGAAGAATCAAGAGACAAAGCAATGAAAACTCTGGAGTATCATTAGCTCCAAACAAAGAGAACATTTGATAAGAAAGCTACAACAAAATTTTTTAAGGAAGGAGATATTGTTCTCAAGTGGGATGTGCTAAAAAGAAGGTCAGGCCATCACACTAAGTTTGACAACATGTGGATGGGTCCATTTATTATCAAAGACTGCAAAGAACACAATGCTTACCAACTGGCCACAACTGAAGGTGAAGTGCTTCCTATCCCAGTCAATGGGATACACCTCAAGCCTTGTTTTGAGGTTTGATAAGTTCCTCCATTGTACATATTAGGTTAGGTTTTATGCTTTCAATAAGTGCTTCTGCACTTTAGTTTAATTGCTGTTTCATTTCCTAAGTGCTGTTCCAGCACAGTTTGGTGGTTTCACTTCAGTTTCTCTGGTTTTAATAAGTTTCTAGTGTCCTGATCTGCTTCATGACTCTCAAGTGAGTTGCAACCATGTGTGAGCTGCTCTTGGTATGTTTCTAAGGTTTTACTAAGTGACTCCAAGCCCAATGGACAAGTTTTGGCTACTAGTTTCCATGTTTAGTAGGAAAACATCCAGCAAAGGTCACCAGAAATGTTGCCCGATTTTCACCTACGGGCTCAATCAGGCAAGGGTCTATTTTTCAAGTATTCATAATGGCCAAATGGATTAACTTTTGCCTCAAGTCACCATAACATCTCATTTGGCATGAAGTCTTGCTAACCCGTGGTGGTCTCGCTGAAACGGCCAGCATTGGGGAGAAGTCCTGCTGAAAGATGGAGGTCTCGGTGAAAGTTGGTGCTCTCACTATGATGTCTCACCAACGGGGTGAGGTCTCACCGAAATGAAAGGTCTCAGTGTAATGTTTAGCGCTCGGTGTGAGGTCTTGCCGACCCGATAGGGTCTCACCGAATGGATATTTGGAATCAGTAAGACTCCTGGCCACAGGGTTTGAGTTCAACATGATGTCTCGTTGAAGGAATCTACATTTAGGGAGAGGCCCTGCCGACAATGCAAGGTCTCAGCGAAATGAGATGGCCTCGTGGAAAGGTCTTCCCGACCGGGTGGAGTCTCATCGAAAGATGGAAGGCTTGGGGAGATGTCCTGCCAACCCGATGGGGTCTCGCCGAAGGTTTATGCCTTTGGTATGAAGTCTCCCCAACTGATGTATGTCTTGCAGATAACGATGGGTTTGCTGCAAACTTTAGCGAGAAATCTCGCCAAATGCGGATGTTTGGGTGATGAAATGGCGATATCGATATAACTCCTGTAACTTGATATGAAGTCCCATTGACAGTCCCAAGCTATGCCAACCATCCTGTGAGGTATACTAGCATCAAGGAGACATGATTAGTGTCTCACTGACATGTGATTTTGTTTGAAGGACCTTTGACCTCTTGAGAATCTATGTGGCACGAGTTCAGCCAATCAGAAGCAGCTAAAGATAGACCATTGGCAGTTTGACTGTTGTGACCACCTCTATGGAAGATCAACAGAACGTAAACAACATCAACTTACTCTGAGATAAAAAATGATGGAGCAGCTCGGTGAAGCAATGGTGTGGAGATCTAATGGGAAAATATGATGTTTCCAAAAGAGGTCAACTTGAAGAAAGATCTAAAATAGGAGGAAAGTCAAAGGGGAAGAAGCCATGAGTCTCAAAGATATCTGGGATGTCTACTGGTAAAGGTAGAGCAACATTTATGATAAGGATTCAGGGCATTCGAGGCATCTCTAACGAGTTTTGAGGGTAGACACGATGGCCGCAAGTTAATGCAATTGTTCCAAAAGATTTGGAGGCCATTCTTGGAGCGATCCTTCACTGACATGGACAACAAAGATACATATTTAATGCAACATTAACTTCATTAAAAAGATCTAAGGGTGAATCTTTTTGGAGGATGATATTTTTTGTAAGCCCTAGGGCAGGGGCCATGACTTTTGTATATATGACATTTTTTCCTCTTTGTAAAGGAGTTCAGATTATGCATTCTAGAAAGTTAGTGATTTTTCTCAAATCCTTTCTCAGTTGATGTATGCTTTGTAACTCAATTTTGGAAAGGAAATTCAGTAAAGACCTTGATTATTATTGATTTGAAGCTTTTTCCTACCTCTTCTTTGCATTTTTGTGTTTAGTTAGCTTGTTAATCAGGATTTTAGTGAGGTAATGTTTATTTCCTTCAAGCTTTGTATCAGATTTTAGAACCTTTTATGCATAAATTATGTTTTCACAGGTTGCAAATGGTGTCAAAAGATGTAAAGATGAATTTTAGATGTGAAATTAGCTTTCCTTCTAAGAATTTCAGCACTAGAACCTATTTATGAAACACTGTTGCAAAAATATGTAGAAGTGAGTTGTGCAAATTCATCTTCAGTCATTGCAAGCAAGTGTATGAAATCTAGTTTCAAATCCAAGTAATATCAGTTCGGTGTATCACCATAGGGGTTTAGTTTTCATTTTATGCACTCCCTCTCCCTTTTCCTTACAAAATCAGTAGTATCGGTGATACTGCTAGCATAGGAAGCTGACCTTTTTCTGTCGGTTTGATCTAGTATAAGTTTTATACTTTTAAGGTCATTCCCATGTTACACTAGATTGTTGAATTGTACATTCAATAGGGTGCAAAATCCAAGTGCTAACAGGGGTAATTCCCCCTTCCCTATTTGTAGGGATAAGATTCTTTCTAGAAGATGAGTTGTCCTTCTAGAACTTATCTCAACATTTAATAATAATCTAGATAGGGTTCACATGTTTTCACATGTTGTTAGATCAAGACACATGGCAACATCTCATGCATCTTAGGTTTTTTCTCATGCCTATATATTCAGGGCATTTTGTACATTTTTACTCAATAGAATCTCTATTGTGCATGCCTAGTTGCAACACTTTCTTTCTAGTTTATCATCTTTCTTGGAAAAGGTCCTCCATTGAAGACTATAGCTTCAAGGACCCTATGCATCCATAATATCAACATTCTCCCCATCCTCGTGTTGTTTCGAGATATATCATTCCCTCATTGACAACACTCCATCCATCATCAACCCACTTTGGCTTTTGGCTTGACTAAGGAAACATCACCTTCGTCCTTGCATCCATTTATGCTTCCCAATCTCCTGTCGCCTTTTCATCCTTTCTTACCCATCACTTTGCATCATCTTCCTCATCTCCATTCTCATCGTCTCATCCATTTTGAGAGAACACCCATGTTCTCTTGAACCCACATGTCCTCTCGAGGTGGAATCCTTCATCCCTAATCTTCATCTTCACTCCCATCATTCCTTCCTAGTCACTCCTTTGAATGACTGGGGCATCTTTCCCAATCTAACCATCTTCTTTCGGGTTCTATGTTTTAATATTATTTGAAATGATGCTACTTCGTAACACCATGTCAAAGAGGGGAAAAATGTAGACACCTAAATTTGGACACTTAATTTATCCAAATTTATCCCTATTTGCCTAAAACATACTCTTATCTGTGTTAATTAGGTAATATTTCTATTATCTAATTAATATCCTTAAAATTCCTCTAAACCGCTAAAGTATTTAGTTAATAATTAAATACCTTACCCCTTTCATCAAATGAATTAAATAAATATTACATTTATTTAATTCTTCACATGTCACATCCCTTCCTTAATCAACCTCCTAATTCCATCATTATGAATGTGCACATGCCTAATCCTTGATTAGGATGTGTCACATCCCCCAATTTTTGCAAGTTGGCCCCTAATCTCTCTTAGCCACCTAACCCTCCTATAATCCTTCATTAAGTAGCCTAATCAATCTCCCAAGGAATTTTTAATTCTTTTTATCCTTCCAAGGAATATTAAATTCCTTTTTCTCTTCTCCATGTGATCTTTGACTTTTCACATCAAGTCACATGTGGAAAAGTGCTTCCCTTTTTGAAACCTTGTCTTGTCCATGAGATTCTTCCAAGCATGTGAATTTTTAATTCACATTTATTTTTCCAACTACTTTCCCTTTTCCCATGGAGATTTTTGAGGAATTCTAAAATTCCTCAAAAGTCACTTTCATTCCCACTTGGAGACAAGAAGTTATATTTGAGGAAATTTTCTCATCCCCCAAGGTACTTTTCCTTCCTCCACATCATGTACCCTTCTTCCACCTCACTTACACATCATCACATCCTTAGCCACTTCACATTCCACATGTCAAGATGTGAGGGCTTGGGAGTCCTCAACTCACCATAGCCCTTCATCTTGGCCTTGTTGGATAAATATCAACCATTGAATTCTCTAGAGAATTCAAATTGCTCTATAAATACCCCTTCTTTTCTCTCATTAAGGGGGTTCATGATTTTGCTACCAAACTCTTGCAATTTTGACATTTGAGTCATACTTAGCCAATTTTCACACTTTTCCTTCACCATAGCACTTGTATCCTATACTCATCTACTTTCAACCATCTTTGCATCCCATCTCACATCTTTTTCCATCAAGAGGAGCATACACAACATCAAAGATCAAAGGGCCAACCAAGGAGCAACTTAGCAAGGTATAATCATTACATTTGTTGAGTTCAAAATTTTGCCCAATCTTGAGGTGTTAGGTGTTTTTCATTGTTTCTTGCATTATTATTGTTGTTGCACATTTAGGAACAAGGATTTTCACTTGATCATAGCAGGATCCACCTCAATGTCATTTTCTGAAACTATATATCCCAAGAGTTTGGCTGAAGTCACCCCAAACACACATTTCTTTGGGTTCAGTCATACATTGAAATTTTTTAGTCTGATGAAGATTTTTTCTAGGATTTCTAGGTGTCCTTCTCTAGTGTATGATTTGGCTAACATACCATCCACATAGTCTTCCATGAAGGTATGCATCATATCATGAAATATTTTCATCATACCACACTGAAAAGTTGCTCCTGCATTCTTCAACCCGAATGTCATGATGTTCCAACAAAGGTTCCCCATGGAAATGTGAAGGCTGTCTTATCTTGATCCTTAAGTGCAATTTTGATTTGATTATAGTCGAAAAAACAATCCATGAGTGACAACATGCCATGCCCTGCTGTTAGGTCAACAATGATGTCGATATTGGGTAGGGGAAAGTCATCTTTTGTATAGGATTTGTTGAGATCCCTAAAATATGTGCATATTATGATGCTTTTGTCTGGTTTTGAAATAGGAACAATGTTTGATATCCATTCAGCATAGTCAATTGGTCTAATGAATCATGAATCCAATAACTTCTTCAGTTATGCTTTTACCAATATGGCAATATGCAGATGCATTTTTCTTAATTTTTGCTTGATCGGTTTTACCCCTGCTGGTAATGATAAGTGATGCATGATGAGTTCTGTATCAATCCCTAGCATGTTAGCATATGACCAAGAAAAATTGACTTGTCTTTCTATGAAGAATTTGATGAAGTTTGATTTTTCTTGATCTGTCAAGGATTCTACTAGATGAGCAATCTTTACTGTTTCTTCATTGCCAATATTGATAGACTGAGTGGGTTCAACCAATACTTTAGATTGTTTGTAAAAGTGTTTGAGGAGTGTGTCAAATCTTCCATCCTTCAACACCTCAGAGAGGTTTTCACCGTTGGATATGCTGTTTATTTTTATTTTTTCTGGATTTGATACTGCCATTGAATGGTTTTCACCATCAAATCTATTTCCTATATTATTCATTTTGCAGCTGGAAAATTTTACACTTTCCTGGTTGGAAGCTTCATTATGATGTTCAATGGTGGAATCTATTTTAGGATTGGTGGAACAGAGGAAGTTGACAATGGCCTCGTGATTTGAAAATATGGGGATGTGTAACGGTTCAGTTTGATCCCAATCTATGAGTTCGGGATGTACGAGGGGTAAGGAGTCATTGGATTGGATAAAGTTAGAGGTAGTGAAGGGTCCCGATGGTAATGTATTCAGATTGTTCAATAGTGAAATCAATGTCTATAAGGTAATTCTCCTCTGAATTATCTGTTTTGCTCCAAGTCTGATCATCTTTGCTAGAATCATCAATATGTTGTGATCCTATTTCAAGTGGTCTATAACTTGAAATTTGACCCTCCTCATGTATGGGTGTATAATTTTGTACCACATCAATTTCCTTGTCATGAAAAGACTCTTCAGATAGCGAAACCCACTCATATTCATTTGAATCAATTTCATGATCATCACTAGCTTGTAGTTGTAGGATTCTTTCAACAACTTGTCTGGTTTCTTCTCTTGATTCTTCTCTATACCCGTCTTGTTTTATCCTTGGCTTGCATTGTGATAGGATTTATTTGTTCTATGATGCCTTCTTTCCTTTTACCAATAGGGACTCTTCCCTCATATCCCATCTTTTCCAATATTGTCTTTCCTTTGTCATACTGCTTTGTTTGCACACTTGAGGTGGATTGTTGTGATAATTCTTCGTCTTTGTATAACTAGGTTAAAAATTATTTGTCATCTGTCTCATCCACTAATGTGCTTGCTCTCAAAAAGGTGCCATCAAAGAGTGTGGTGGGTTGTGATGATTGTTGTCTAGATGTTGATGGCTGCCCATATGAATTTGGAGAAGATGAAAGTTGTGATAAACATAAGGATTGCTCAAATGAGTATTCCCCAATTCCCTTGTCTTTCAATTGGATCTTGGAAACTTGTTTTGATGAGGATTCAAGTTGAATTTCCTAATTTTGTGGAGTAAGATTTGATGTATTTTCTTTACTTGAGAGATTGGCATTACCGATATCCTTATCCTTTGACTGGTCCCTTTTCTCCACCCACTTTGATAAGGAATTTACTTGTTTCCCATCATTTGATGAACCTTGAGTTGGAGCTTCCTTGTTGTGTGGTACAAAAGCATCTTGGGTAGTTTTGAGGGTGTTACAATATTGGGGGTTGTTTGAGTCAGCTGCAATAGTGATTTCTTGCCCATTGAACGAGAACTTCAAACATTGGCGATAAGTGGATGGCACTGCTTGCATGTCATGGATCCAAGGCCTTCCCAAGAGCATGTTGTAGTTTAACTCCTTGTCTAACACTTGGCATACTATATCTTTGACGACTGGTCCCACTTGAATAGGTAGCACTATCAACCCTTGTGAATATCTCTCCTCATCATCATATGCTTTTATTGTGATTTTCCTTCTAGGATCAATAACATTTTCTAAATAGCCCAATGCATAGACAAGTTTCAAAGTACAGATATTCAGGCCAAATCCTCCATCTATTAGGACACGCTTGACATGGTGTTTATGGATTAAGATGTCAATGTGGAGGGTAGCGTTGTGTGGATGGTTGATAGATACATCGTCATGTTCAGAAAAGGATAAGTATTGTGGTGAAATACAATGTCCCACCATAGTCTGGAATTGGAAAACCTCTAGATTGTTTGGTACCATGGTGGCGACTAGAGCTTGTTCCAAGATTTCCTTGTGAGCCGCTCAAATCTTCAGAAGTTCTAATATGGATATTTGTACGGGTATCTTTTGCAACTGATCAACTATGTTATATTGGGTTGCAGGGATAACAGTAGTTGATTTGGATGTAGAAGGGGTAGCTCCTTTCAATGTTACCTTGGCTTGTCCTTGTGTGATCACATTGACGAGTGTGTTGTCTTGTTGCTCTTTGATTTTGATAACATTGATTTGATGTGAGGTAGTTTCAACATCATGGTGATGATTTTCAATTGCAATGATGTTTTGTTCATGTTTGATGGTGTTATAGTTTGTTGAGTTATCATTTGCAATAAGATCCAATTTTTCATGGGTTTGATCTTCAACCACTTCGATGTATAAAATGGTGGTGTCATAGACATAGTTTATTTTTTTCCTTTGGTATTTGAAGAAGATTCCCCTTTTTCGTAGTTGGGTAGAGGGTTCTTGAATGCTGCATGATCATTGTTGGTTTGGGGTCCTTCTACAAATATCGTTTTGTTATCAATTGAATCTTGTATCAAGTGCTTCAATTACATGTAATCATTGGTTTTATGTCCTTTGTTGTGATGAAAGTCATAGAAATGAGCATCGTTCCACCATGGAGGCTTAACTTGTGGTTCCCAATTTCTATCCTTTGGTAACATTATGACTTTAGCTTTGAGAAGTTCCTTCAATGCTGATGATGATGATTTTCCTAAAGGGGTGAACCTCCTTTGATTTGATGACGTTTGATACGATGGTGTTCTAGATCCAACATTACCTTGATTGTTGCTTTGGGTGATATTTTGGTTGTTGGGTGGGATGTTATTTTGATTATTTTTGGTGGCAGTGGTAGTTAGGTTGAATACAGGTTTTGCATTTTGGTTTTCAATTGCACCATCGTTAGTTCCCACATTCTTGTTTCATTGCCAAAACTTTGGTTTTTCACCACTATTGTAATTGTTGGAGTAGTTTGATGAGTTTTTTTTGTTGTTTATTTTGATGAATCCTCTCTTGACCAAAGCCTCTTCAATTTTAATCATGTTTTCAATCAATTTTTTGAAGGTTGGGGGACATTGCAATTCCAATCTATAACTCATCTCCTCATTAAGGTCATCAATAAAGATTTCTACCTTTTCCTTTTCGGTTACGAGATGAGAATATCATGCAAATAACCTTCTCCATTTTTTCAAGAATACAAGGAACGATTCACCCTTCTTTTGTTTCAAGTTACAAAGATATTTCATGGTAATGTCATGTTGAATATTGTAAGAATATTGGGTGATGAACTTGTCGACCAATTCCTCAAAGGTGTTAATTGGTGGGGTGAGTTTGGAGAACCATTCAAGACATTGTCCACCTAGACTTTGTGGGAATAATTGCATTAAGTACATTTCCTCATATGCAAATTCAAGACTCATGGTTCTAAATTCACTCACATGGTCTATTGGATCAGTTTTTCCATTGTATTTGTCATATTTTGGGAATTCACAATGTTTTGGAAAGGGGATCTTGTGGATACTTTGATCAAATGGATATGGAAAAATGTCTTGGATCAAGTATCATTTTGAGATTCCTCTTTGCATATTGATAATTTGTTGTTGAAGGTTCTTCATTTGGTGAGTTAGGGAAACCACTTGTTTGATTTCTTTTTTGGGTTGTTTTGGAGGTGCTTTCAATTGATTCACATCAAAGTCTTTGGGTAATTTGATACCTTGTTTAGCTAGCATAAGGAGGTACTTTTCCCCATTTATTTCAAAAATATTTTCTAAGCATTTATGGAATTTTGGGTCTTGTTCAACATGTTGGATATCTCCCTCGGTTATTTCTTCCCCTTTAGTGTTGTTGAGTCAATGGAAAGGATTCTCTTTAGCCTCCACCATGGTGTTTTGTGTTTTATTGTTTTGAGTTTCGGTCTTTTGAGTCTTAATGATTGAAGTTTCAATGGTTGGAGTTCCAAGGTTTTGATTTTCAAGTCCTTTTTCTTTGAGTTTTTGTTTTTGTAACCTTGTTTAAACGGGCATACAAGTGTTATAGTTTTGACTAAACTTTGATCTAAGTTTGAAAGAGTACCAAGGATTACAACTAAGTAAACTAGAATGACAAATTCTAATGAGAATAAATTTTATTTGACTATCTAGCTTTGTTTTGTGATGAGAGGATAATAAATCCTAATGATGAAACTAGGCTTAATAATCAAAGCTGTGATAATTTTAATGGTTTTGGCACTTTGAGATGTTAGATCTTAGTTTAGGTTAGAGAATTCCACTTGTAGAGGTCAATTTGAACAAGTTTAGACTCTAAGGTACCTAAGGAATGATTTTGGACTTGAGAAGATTCTAAAATTTTGGTTCAACCTATGAAATAGGGGACAAGTTTAACTCTTAGGTTTTTGCATTTAATGGATGCGCTAAAACAGAGCTCGGATGTGCTAAAGATTTGAAAAATGCACTAGAATAAAGGATAAATGCACCAGAAAACTACACAAATTCACTATAACAACAATTGGATTCACTAAAACAAAGGATCAATGTGCCAAGTATTGCACAAATGAGCAATAACAAAGGGTAAATGCATTGGAAAAATGCATAGATGCGCTAAAAGATTGACTGTATACACTAAAGCAGAGGATAGGTGCACTAGAGTTTTGCACAGATGCGCTATAGCAACAGTTGGATGCACTAAAATATTTCACTGATGTGCTAGAAGACACAACAGATGCGCTAAATTTGGAAAATAACGTAGTTTGTTGGAATTTTTTTTTATTTTTTGGATTTTCAAGTTAGAGACTTGGTTGTTTCAATGAATGTTTTTCTAAATCAAGGTTTTCACTTTCAACATGTGATGTTTTTGTTTGAGATTGGTTCAAAAACACATTGGTAAAGACACATCAAGCATGTACAACTTAGGCTGTGTAGGACTATATTTGTTGAATTCCCACTTGGATTTTACTCCAGCTGCACTTACTTATAGTAGATGATTAGATGCTTGAACCCACTAGCTCCCCTCCATGGCATTGACTTCTACGAGGCAGTAAAGCATCAATACCCATGAATCTCCCATGGAATATTTCTCATCTCTACTAAAAGCTACAAGAATGTGGGACGACTTCAGAATGACTGTTCTTGCACCAACAAATAGATTAAGGATTTTGGCCTTGCTACAAAGAAGGTTTTAATATAGGAATTCTATTCATGGGGGATCATCCATGTGGCAGGAGACCATTGCTACCCTTCTTGTCAAAACAATCCTCATGATACTTGAACTTTCCCCAAGTACCCACATTTATATTGCAGTTGGAAGTCACTTGGCTTTAGCGTGTTACCGGTTGGGTCATTCCCTTGGGTGATTAGTTTTTCCCACAAGGAAGGCCCTGTAAGGATAAAAAAAAAGTGAATGGGTCTAGCTTTTTGGTCACCCAATTAAGGGGAGAGCATATTCCTACCATTCATCAAGCACAAAAAACATGGTGTTCTTTTTCCTTTCTATTTAATCTAGATGCCTATCTTAAGCAAAATAAAGCATTTAAATAGCTCGAGCCCTTGCATAAATCATCAGTAGTTTGATTAATTTGTCTTTTACTAGCGTATAAAAGTACCTACAAGTAGAAAACACAAATCAGTTCTCAAATTTTGCAATTTTAACCTAATGTGCTAAAACAGTCATTGTATGCGCTAAAACATCAATGTGCTACAAGAACTACCCAATGTGCTAAAACAAATATTCTATGCGCTAAAAGAACTATTGAATGCGCTAAAACAGAGACTGAATGCACTAAAGAAAAGATCGAATGCACTAAAGAAAAGAATAAATGTGCTAAAACACTCCCTACATGTGCTAAAAGATTTGATGGATGTCCTGAAAGAAGTATCAGATGCACCAAAACAAACACTGAATGCACTAGAAGATTCCACGGATGCGTCGAAATAGAAGTCATATGTGCTAAAAGATTTATCGTATGCACCAAAATAACTCACGATTGTGCTAAAATGTCACATCCAACCTGTTTAAATAAAGTGGGAAAATTAGTAAATCAACACAAACCTTAATGAAACGAATTATATCAAAGATCTGAATCAAATAAAATACTCTATTTTGCAACTAAACAAATCTTTTAAGAACGTTTCATTATCCTCTATTCTCAAGGATTTATTAAACCATTTGGCCCTTAGATTTCTTTGTGCACTATGGTTGTTAAAATGGCAACTTGAGAAATGAGAAAATATTCAACATGCAACCAATTAAATTCCTACATGAAACTATATGACAAAAAATGATAATGAATACTATGATGAATACATGATGGTGTTAGATGACTCGAGGTATATACTATGGTATTAAGCTAGGATGATTCTACATATGCTCAAATGCTAATTATGAATATGCTAATCTAAAATGCAACTATGATGCAAAGTACGACATAAAATGGAACTATGAAGCAAAGTGTGATTCTAAGATATAACTATGATGCAAAACATGATATAAAATGTAACTATAAGACTCAAAAATGCTCAAATGATATTCCTGCATGATAACTCTACTCAAATGTGGATGAAAAATACAATGGCAAAGGGTTGTATGTATAAGCTTTTTCCAAGCATCTTGTGATGTGGCAATGACCGACGATCTAGATTCAAACAAGATGAATGAATGGTGGAGATGGAGAAAGTCAAGAAGGTGTCCCCTTGACCAAAGAAAACATGCCAAATGGATGGAGGAATCTCTTGACCAAAGGCAACATGCCAAATGGATGGAAGAATAAAGTGTGGGAAGAAAAGACCATGTGTTTGAAAGTTTGTTGAAGAAGTGTGTGAGGAATAAGCCATGTGTTTGAAAATAATTCTAATTAAAAATTAGAATTATTTAATTTCATATGACCTTGGTGAGGTGGGATGAAAAGTTGTAGATATGTGCTTGAATTCCTAATATGGGATTAGCGAAACTTAATTAAATAAAACAAGCTTATGAAATTTGTTTATTTAATTAAATTAGAAGAATATGATTTTAGATTTGAAGAATTAGAAAATATGAACAATATAAATAAATTGAGAATTTATTTATAAATAGTTGAAATATTAATTAAATAACTAGTATTTAATTAATTAAATGTCTTGACTGATTTTAGGTGTATACAAATACTACCTGCACACCTACATCTATTAGTTTGCTTACATATAACAAATTTTGTGCTAATCTAGGGATATGCAACACACCATTAATCCCTTTTATTCTATCTTCATGAAACCTTATTTTAAATTTACCATGGCCAACAATGTATAAATGAGAATCATCACCCAAGTACACCTTACCTCCATCAAATTCTTCATATTTAGAAAACCAATCTCTATTAAAGGTCATATGGAAAATGCACTTAAGTCAATTAACCATGCATCATTACTTGCATGAGTTTCCAAAGCTACAATGCATGCATCACCATCTTCCTTCTTGGACTCAGAATCAGAATAAAATTTCTTCTTTTTCTTCTTCTTTTCTTCTTTGCATTCCTTATGAACATGTCTAGGCTTGTCATAGTTCCAACAAATAACTTTAGTCTTTTTAAGAGATTTAGATCTCCCCCTAGACTTGGATTTTTCACATTTCTCATTCTTCTTACCTTTTTCCTTAGGTCTTCTATGAACATTTAGGGCCTCCTTGGAAATGATGGATACCTTCCTCCCAATCTCTTCAGAAAGAAAATAACCCACCACTTCTTCAGTCTTGAAAATTATAGTACTCTTAATAGCCATAACAAGAGAATCTCACAAATTAGACAAAGAACAAAGCGATATCTGACATTTCTCCTTCTCATCCATTTTTACACCAATTGATGCCAATTGAACCACCAACATATTGAATGCTTCTAGGTGGTCTATGATTTTTCCACCTTCTTCCATTATCAAGGAATACAACTTCTTCCTCAAGAAAATATTGTTCACTAAAGATTTGGCCTGATACATCTCAGCAAGCTTCTTCCATAGTTTCTGTGCAGAGGTCTCCTCATGAAAATTAATTAAAATAGAGTCTATCAAGCACAATCTGATTAGACCCTTGGATTTATGATCCAGAACATCATATTGAGTAGCCTGAGTAGGATCTGCAGGCCTTGAAACATTCTTATCAACAACATCCCACAAATCTCGATCTATCAACAGATCCTCCATCTTTAGCTTCCACATCTCAAAATTATTTCCAAAAAAATTCTCCACCTCTATTCTCCCTAATGAACTTTCCATCTAAGAATTCCTACAACAAGATCACAAAGTATCTTTTTCACAAGCTCCCACTCAAATATGGATTAGTTCAAAAAAATCCAACAACCCACAAATGAAACCAAATGTGATCAGGCTCTGATACCACTTGTAAGGAAGCTAAGGTAGTGGAACAACTTCCTACATTAATCTTGAGAGGATAATAATGCAAAACTTTTATAGATCTTTAACAGTTACAAAAACTTAAACATAAATATCATGCATACCACAACACATTGATTTACATGGGGAAAACCCTTTTGAGAAAAAAACTCCACACTCCAAAAGCCACCCAATATATTATTCATAAATCACAAAGATTACTTGATATACTTGCAGAGTAAGCTTCTCATAGGAGTATCACCACTAGAGATCCAAAGACAACATGATTGCTATCAGAGTCTCATAATACATCACAGTCTCTCCTCCAACCATAATACAATACTCTCATAAAATAAGATTGCATTCTAGGACAAGAAAAGCCAACAAAATAACCACCATTAGATCTAAAACTTAATAATTAATAGTCTAGATTTACAAAGTATCATTTATTTAATATATGTCAGTCATTTTAGGTGTTTCTTGAAAAAGTTAACAAAAAATTATTTTCACACATCCCACTCCTCCCCTTGCTGCCATTGTATATTACACCTATCAATGTAACTAAGAAATATATATATTCATATATATATATATATATATATATATATATATCCTATCGACAATAACCTTTATAATTGCAAGGTTGAGAAACAATTTTCCAACACCGTGTTCAGACATTGGAATAAGACAAGGAGCAGTGACAATTTATTGTGACAATTAGAGTGCGATATGTCTAGCCAAGAACTTGACATTTCATGCTAGGACCAAACACATTGATGTACAATATCATTTTATTTGAGATATGGTCAAAGATGATAGGGTGAAACTGGTTAAGGTAGAGACGTTGATGAATGTTGTTGATTCTTTAACTAAGCCTGTGAGCATAGAAAGGTTTAGATGGTGTTTAGAGACCATGGGCCTTTCAACCCCTAGCAATTTAGAGACAATGTTTACTTCTTCCCATTGCTCTTGCAAGGTTTTCGACAATTGGGAGATTTGTTGGGAAAATGTGTCTCAACCTTGCAATTATATAAAGGTTATTGTTGATATATATATATATATTTCCTAGTTACATTGATAGGTGTAATATACAATGGTAGCAAGGGGAGTGGGATGAGTGTAAATAACTTTTTGTTAACTTTTTCAGAAAAATCCTAAAATGGCTGACATACATTAAATAAATGATACATTGTAAATCTAGACCATTACTTATTAGGTTTTAGATCTAATGGTGGATATTTTGTTGGACTATCTTTCCCTATTAAGGTAACCTTATTTTATGAGGGTGTTACATACTATGATTATAGGGGGTGATGTATTCCGAGAGTCTGATAGCAGTGATGTTGTCTCTAAATATTTGGTGGTGATACTCGTGGGAGAAGCTTACTCTGCAAGTATATTGTAATCTTTTTATTTCTGAATAATATTATTAGGTGGCTTTTGGAGTGTAGGGTTTTTCTCTTGAAAGGGTTTTCCCCATGTAAATCACTGTGTTGTGGTATGCATGATATTTATGTTTATTTCTATTTAAGTTTCTACAACTATTAAAGATCTGTAAAGTTTTTCATTGTTCTACTCTCAAGATTAGTGTAGGAAGTTGTTCCGCTACCTTATCTTTTTTACAATAAATACTTAGTATTTTTACCATTTGAAACTAGAAAAAGAAGAGAAGGATATTTTATGAGCAAGCATTATTTTCAAGAGCAAGTCAAAAGAAATATTTTAGAGCTTTATTACAGTAATTCAATATTCTAACATCATGCCCAATCTTATGCGAGTTTATGTGTGTTCATGTTATCATTGTTTTTGTGAAGGCTAACACTTTTGTAGGTCTCCAAAGCATTCAAGAAATCAAGAAAGCAAGATCAAGACCTTGAGGTGATGTGTACGATTTCAGTCCTTCAAGAAAGCCATTGAAGGGTGGTGAGGTGCAGCACTTTGTGATTTCATCATTCCTTCCTATCTATTTATCAATTTTTTTCATTGACATTTTCATTGTGGAAGTGGAAACATTAACATGGGGTTTGACCAAGGCAAGCCCCTAAAATGGCCCAACATTTCCTCTCTTTGTGAATGTGCATATTTGAGGTTGAAGAGGATTGAAGAAGGCTTGAAGAAAAATTATCTATTATTGCATTTGAATCCCTACATCTTGTCAAGCCACATAAAATCAATTATAGATTTATTTGACAATATTCCAACAATTCAACAACCAAAAATCATAATCTAAGATCC
Source organism: Sequoia sempervirens (assembly GCA_007258455.2). Classification (NCBI taxonomy): domain Eukaryota; kingdom Viridiplantae; phylum Streptophyta; class Pinopsida; order Cupressales; family Cupressaceae; genus Sequoia; species Sequoia sempervirens. The sequence goes on from VDFB02135383.1 coordinate 25,186, forward strand.
ATCATCAGAGGACCCCACTAAAAAAGGAAGTTCCCTAAAAAGATCCATTCACCCATGGGCAACCTACTCTTGCTACAACACTTAGATCTAACTTCTGGTGAAAGGTACACATCTCTCTACACTTTCCAAATCCACCTGCAAACTATTGTTTTAGTTTGTGCATTATTAGGATCTTGTATTCTACATATTAGGTCATATAGTCTAATTAGGTTAATCAATTCCAAATAATTCCAATCCATTTTCAAGGCCCCAAGAATTTAGATCCAAGTTTTATCAGCTCACCTTCATGGTTGAAAGTCAATCTATTCATCTTGTTGATCTACATTCCAATGTGACTTTGAAAAAGGACCAAAAAGAAATCCTAGGTTTATACCCTAAACTTAGAGTTCCCTTTTTCATCATCAAATTTTATTGAGCTCAACATTTTGACATCATAAACCTTCTGAAAATTTTATTCGTTCAACCCTAGATCTAGGTTTTGCATTGCACAGTTTTGCATTTCTCATTTAGGGTTTCATTTTTGGCATCATAAGAAGTCACAAAAATTAAAAAATAAATCATTCATATTGCATCATAGGTTGCAATAGGATGCAATAGGGTTTATTTTAGTCATCTTAGATTAGATTTATATTCATTATGCCATTAAAATCTGAAAGTTTTCATTGCATTCAAATTGCATCTTTCATTTAGGTCAAAAAGTGAAAAATTGCATAGTTAGCTTTCAAATTTCCATCAAATCATCATTCTCAAAATTTTGCATCTTGGAATCAGTCAATTATTGCATATTAGATCTGAAAATTGAATTCAACATTGTTGAACACTTACATTTTTAATTTCAAACAATCATTAATTTGACCAAAATTTGGAAAAAATTTCACTATGAAACCTATTTGCACATAAAAATGGAACCTATAGGCAATCTAATAAACATTCAATTTTTCATTTTTTGAAACTTGTCTAGGACTCAAATTCCTTAGGGTGCCTATGTCTTGCTACAGGTGGCTCATACAACTTTAGCACAGGTCTCTATCTCTGCATTCTTTGTCTTATTTTGCTTGCAAATACCCGATTTGAAATTCTGGAAAAGTGTTAGTGCATGTGAAAGAAAGTTGTCATTTTGATTCATTGGTTGAAAATTTATAAAAAATGTTAAACTTAAGTATTAAAGATTATTAGATCTATAGGTGCATTGCATGCATTTTTTGAAATATTACATAATTGGGATAAATTACATTTCATTTTTTGCAAAATTCAAAATCCTAGGTTGTTACAACACATTGCACAATCTGAAAACCTACAAAAGAACAACAAAATTAATTCTAAAATTGGGTTTGCAAGATACCACACAATTAGAACTTCTTGTCACTATTGCTTCTCAACCTAAAATTTCAGAAAAAAACACTAATAGGACTTAGACTTCCTAGGGCATCCCTAACCTCTATAAACCTACCTGAGATATCAAGAATATATTAAGACCTATTGTTAGTTTGCATGTCTGGAACCTAGTTTCTAGATTTGTGCTTGCATCAGGTCTGTTATTTTTTTTTCAGTGTTAGTTTTCCTTAACAAAAATAAACCTAGATTGAAATTAAAATTTAATGATTAATCTTGGGGAAATCATAGCAATCTAATAATGTTAGATATTTTTCCACAAGCACATTCTATATTTACCAAGCCTTTTAGTTGTGATGACTTTGACATGTTAGATGATTCCCTTGGGGAATTCATCTCACCTAGATCATCCACTAAGGATTCTAACCTTCCAACAAATTCAATCATTGATAGTCATGATAATCATAGTAGCTATTCTCATAATATCCCTCATAATTGTGAGAGTATCTTAACGCAAGAAAATGAAAGCATTGACACATTTCTTAAAATCACTTTTCCTAATTTCCATTCACCTTCCAAAATCTTCCCTACTTGTGATAAAAATTTGGTGCAAGAGGATGCAATCATGGACCATCATGATAATCATAGTTATTCTTCTCTTGATACGTCAACCACTTGTGAAGAAGGTGCCATGGTGTTATAGGATCTAACCATTGACTGTCATGAGAATCTTGCTTGTTTCTCTCCCAATACTTCTCCTACTTGCAAAGATATTGTGGAATTGGAGGATGAAATAATTGATGCATTTATTTCAACAAATAGTAAGACAAATAGTATAGATGAAGATGCTAAGTTGACATTAGACCCCCCCTCAATAGAAGGTCATCGACAAGTAGTTAACTTAGTTGAAGTTATGAACACACAAGTAACACTTGGATCTCCTTTAATTAGTGGACCTCCTAGGTGACCTCCCATTATAGGATCTCATAAACCCCTTGGTATTATCTTGAACTTTGCAAGGCAGATCACTAGGAATCATGTGTCACATCAACCAAGTTATCATACAGTTGCTCACACATATAACATTCCTCAGCGTAGTGGTAAAGTGTATGATCTTGTTGAGAAACTTCATCATACCCTAGCAAAAATATCCCTTTGGGATTTGATTCAAACATACCTACATACAATAGGATGCTCCAAGAGGCTTTGTAGAAGACTGATGTCCCATCTTCTATTAGACCAAATGATGTAGCCACTTAATTTGATTGTATGCAAGTGACATTGAAGTTGGATATTACATTCCATCAACATGAATTACCCTCGCTTGAGATCCAAAATAAATATGAGTCCCTAATGATAAATGTTATCATTAATGAAATTGGGATTAGTTGTACTCTCATAGACAATGAAATGGGTCTCCTAGATAAAATTGGCATGGAAAAGAATCTTATAGAACCCAATGATGTTAATATTCATGGCTTTGACAATGTTAATAAGAAACTATTAGGAATGATCACATTACCCATTGAGGTTGGACCCATGGTTTTTCCTACTCTTGTCCATATCATGTTAGGACCTCTTTCAAATAATCTTCTCCTAGGTAGACCATGGATTCATGCCATGAAGGGAGTCATGTATACTCTTCACTGTGAGATGAACTATAAATATAATAACAAGATATACACATTTAAAGTAGATGAACAAAGTTATAAGTTACAATCCCAAGCCAAACATAATAATTTCAACTCCCTTAATACTTTGATTCCCACTTCAATAGTAGAACATATACAAATTGATGGTAATCCTAATTGTCTTTCATCTACTATAACAACACTCTTAGATGATGATTGGGGGATGTTATATTTTACATCTTGTTTCAAAGGGGAGTCTCAAATCTTTCCCTCAAATTCTAAAGAGTCCAATACAAATGATTCATCTTCAAACACATGTTTTAGGAATGATTGAGGTTCATTAGATATTACTCCCTCATTTATGGGAGAGTACAAAAACTCACAATCTAAACCAAAATAGTCTTGTGTTTCATTTTCTTCACTTGGTTCTACATCAAAAACATCACCCCATGATGGTGATGGGGGCTCTTCAACTCCCATCCCTTGTAAGAGGAAGATGAGTAAATTTAGAAAACTTAAAAAGGATTTACATGCTTGGAAAGAAGCTGATCTTTCTTAGACTCATGTAGATAAAATCTCTTCATCCAAGTTGGAAGCATGTTATGGTCTTGGATACAAAATTATTTCTAAACATGGATGCAATGAAAACATTAAATAGAATGATAGGAATCAAGTGAAGTCTATACCATATTTTTCCAAGTAGGGTATGAGTTTCCATCCTTCATCTGCATCTTTATCTAATGCTTTATCATATACTGTGTGTATGACATCTTGTGATAAGAAAGCAATATTTTCCTCATGAGAGAAAGAAATTTCCCCTAGTATTGGTCAAGAGAATATCTTGTCAAGGCTTCTCAAAGCCTTCTTGATTACTCTTCCTCCAAGTACATGAAAGAAATTCTAAAAAAAAATCTCATTTTATGCATCTCATCAAATGCATGGTCATTTTATCAATGAATTTTAGGACTTGAGTAGTAATTTAATATCTTAATTATTGTGGTGATATTCCCTGTGTTGATGCACCTAATTCCTCTTATCAATAATGATCTTCATCCTATCACATTTCTCATCACTATGTGGCATTTGTAGCATTATTTGTTTTGCTCATTTTCATTCATGGTGGTACAATCTTAAGTGCAACCATATGTTTCATGGAAACAATAGGAGAGTCCTTGGTATGGTTATCCTTGTCTCTATACTTGGGGGCAAGGATAACTAGTTTTAGGAGGAATGTATTCTTCTCAAGGATCCCCTCTTCTCGTCTTTCTCCTTAAAATAACATAGCAAGTATGTTAAAATTTTAAGGGGGGCATATATTACCCTTATCCATTTTGGCTTGTGATGTTTGACCTATTGACATACCCCCTTTTGTGGCGGTGTTGTTTGTAACACCCCCTGAGGCATGGTTATAAATTCATCCCCAAAGATGTTAAACTTTATGCACCCCATAAGGTGAGTTTTGTTGCACCCTTGAGGTGAGTTTTTTGCAAGATAGTTCATGGATTTAGCATAATGGAGCTTGTTGGGTCATGAACTTGAGCAACCCTTTTTAACATAGCCACCTAGCATAACAAAACTTGCTTGTTGTTGGATCCATGTGTTCATAAGTGATTTTACATCCTTGTGAGAGAATAATTTTATCTTGATAGCACATTTGATGGATGACATTTGGTATTTGAGATAATTTAAGATTGAGGTCTCTTTGCCTTACCGACTTGAATATTTTAGTACTAACCTTGTGCTTTTTTGTGTGTATTATTGATGTTTATATTGTGTTTGTTTCATTTTTTTGTCATCTTTATGTTCCATCATTCCATGTGTTTTCATCATATATGCTTCATGTTTTTCAACATTTATGTTTGTGTATGTTGTCTTGTTGCATGTCATACATGTGTGTGTTCCTTTGTGCTTATGTTGGTTTGCCATGGGATCTTAGATCCTGGGGGCTTGTGCACTCCCCCTTGATACTTAGTCATCCTATCTCTTCAACATTTGTATAATCAGACCCCTCTTGACATATATTTTCTACTTTAGTGTGAGTATGAGCATAAGTTCATACTCTTACTAAAGTGGAGGCTAAATGTAGCATTGTAAATTGTCACCATGACAATTTCACACTATGTTTTTCTCCCCCTAGTTATTGAGCCTAATTGGGTCCCTAATTTATTAAAATTATGTATTCAAAGCCCACTTGTACCAATTTTCAATAAATCACAAGCATTGAATAAATTCATCTAATTCATGTGTTTCCCTTGACACTTAATGTCCTAGAAATTTGTGCCAAGACCCATTCGCCAAAGGGAGAATGGGTCCTCCTACTTAGTCAAAACCTAATTTTTAATATTTTGGAGTGGAGATCTTAACATTCAAAATTCAAATTTCAAATGTTGGCTATCAAGATCTAATTTTTAGGAAATTGAATAAAATGCTTATAAAAGCCTAGTGTTTTCACCATTTGAAACTAGACAAAGAAGGGTAAAAGATTTTATGAGCAAGCATTATTGTCAAGAGAAAGTCAAGAGCAAAAATTTAAAGATTTATTGCAACAATTCAAGATCCTAACATCATGTCAAATCTTATGTGAGTTTATGTGTGTTCATGCTATCATTATTTTTGTGAAGGCTAACATTTTTGTAGGTCTCCAAAGCATTCAAGCAATCAAGCAAGCAAGACCAAGACCTTGAGGTGATGTGTATGACTTAAATCCTTCAAGGAATCCATTAAAGGGTGGTGAGCTGTAACAATTTGTGATTTCATCATTCCTTCCTATCCATTTATCCATTTTTATCATTGGTATTACTATTGTGGAAGTGGAAACACTACATGGGGTTTGACCAAGGCAATCCCCTAAAATGACCCAATATTTCCTCTCTTTGTGAATGTGCAAATCTTAGGTTGAAGAGGATTGAAGAAGGGTTGAAGAATTTTTTTCCATTATTGTATTTGAATCCCTACATCTTGTCAAACCACGAAAACTCAATTATAAATTTATTTGACAACATTTTGATAATTAAGCCATTAGAAATTAAAAGCTCAGATCCATCATCAGAGGACCCCAAAAATAGAATAGGACCCTACAAAGACCCATTCACCTAGGGGTGACCCAATCATGCTACAACACTTAGATCCAACTTATGGTGACATGTAGACCACCCTCTACACTTCTCAGGTCCAATTGCAAATTGTTGTTTCAGTCTGTGCATTATCAAGATTTTGCATTCTACATATTAGGTCATATAGTCTAATTAGGTTAATAAATTCTAAATCATTCCAATCCATTCTCAATGCCCCAAGAATATAGATCTAGGTCTGATTGGCTCACCTTCATGGTTCAAAGTCAATCATTCACCTTGTTGATCTACATTCCAATGTGACTTTGAAAAAGGACCAAAATCAATCCTAGGTTTATATCCTAAACTTGGGGTTCCCTTTTTCATCATCACAGATAGTGATAATATTTTTGATGATAAGAAAAACACGAAGATAGTGTTGTTGATGTATGAATGCCATGATTATTGGAAATGATACATCCCAATAATGATGATTAGATAGGATGGATCAAGATTTGTATCTAGCCTAGCAATGAAATCTGTTAGATAGTTTGATAACCCACTAGAGTGTAGGAAAAATGCAATTGATGTGGATTGTTTGGATTGATATTGATGGAAAATTTTATTCATGAGATGGTGGAAATTTCTTGAAAGTTTTTTTTGTTTATTTTTCAAGATATTTGAATTCTTAGGATTTTTCAAAGGTGTTTAGATCACAAAGTGGGCTAGAAGACATATCTCAAGATTTTTTCCAAAGAAGGATGTAATCACATGCCCCTAATGTCTAGTAATATATAGGACACTATGAGTGGATGACATGAGTAGTGTGATGGAAATAGATATGTGAAGGATAGGCATTATGAAAATAACCTAGGATAAGAGATTTTACTTCCAAAGACTATCTTGTAATATGATAACATGTTTTACCAAAGCTAAATGTTTGGATAGTGCTATGTAGGTGATGGTATGACATGAGATAGTATATGGTCAAAGGAAAATGACCATTTCAAATTTTTTCCAAAAGAATGTTTTGAAGTATATACCCCTAGCCTTCATCAAGATCAAGATGGATAGGGAAGATGGATGAAAGTAGAATGGATTGGATGGATAGTGGTGTTAGGATATAATACAATGATGTATGAGTTAAGATTCTCCCAACTAGAATAGTATACATAGATAATCAATTTTACACATGATTCCCATGAATGGGTTTTCATCATGGTACCTTTCCAAAGTGCCATAAGAATGGTTTTCATTATTGAACAAATTATTTATCTTTACTTTATTTTTATTTTTATTTTTATTTATTTTTTTCTTTTTTTGGAATTGAACAATCATCAACTATGTGGGACAAATTGGTGGTGTTGATGTAGATGTTTCTATCATAATGTGTCAATAATGTCCTACCTTGAGGAGTTTCTTTGTTAAGATAAAAACACTCATATATAGCCCATGGATGTTATTGTGATCATTGTTGATACTAGAGTTGGATTTATCTAAATTCACACATTGTGATAGACTCCATTAGAGTCCTTGTGATAAAATGTTTCTGCCAAGACATGGTGAATGTTGGATTTGGGATTTTTGGATTTTAGGTGAGATTAGATTTCAGTGGGGAATGTGAGATGTGGATGAATTACTTGGTAGTTTGGATGTAGGATCTTTTATTTTCCAAACTTGGTATGATGGAAAATGGAGTGTGGATATGAGATTTTGAGCATGTCAGGGACCAATGATTTTACTCTTTTGATGGTGGTATCGAAGACTATCTTAAAGGAGGTGGACACTTTTGAGTGATGGAAGGCCTTTTTGAGATGGCTCCATAATTTCATTGACTTTTGGATTTTGATTTGGATTATATTCCTTTCATGATCCAATTTTCCTTGGGATCTATTTCAATTGTATGTGTCCACTTTGATTTTTTAGATTTATTAGCTTCAAAATTTTGACATTGATCTTTTTCTTTATAAAGATTTTTCTTTTGTTGGTCCCCATTAGTAGATGGAAGTATTTGGGAATGATGGGACCTATGATGTGAATTGGAGGAATTTTGGAAACAACCTTATTTTAAGGACTATTAATGATCCCTATTTTGATGTTTTCATTAGATGAAGCTTCCCCCAATATCATGGAGGTAGCATTGACACCATTGTATTTATCAACTGATGAATAACCAAGTATTTGATATTTAGGATTGACAAAAAATTATACTAGAGTTCTAGAATACCCTATTCATGTAGGCCTAATCCTTTTCCTTTATATTGTATTCTTTGGCAACCCTTATTTGTAATCCTAGGATATGTGTTTTTTTGAAAACAAGATGCTAACTCTTCTTTGTATTGTTGAGAATAATCAATGTGGTTATCTTCTTATCCATAAGAAATGTTTCTTTAACAAAAGTGAGTGATCCAAGTTGATGGGATATTGGTGCTTTCTCTGCTTTCATTCTTGTTGATTTGTCATTCTCAAATACGTATATAGAGAGAAAAAATATTGTTTTGGATGAACAAGGGAGAGATCATCTATGTGTTGAATGGAAGAAAGTGTGTCATTTGCATAAGTGGAAGTTATTGGACTACAAATGGGTTTATGTTGTAGTAGTTAGGTGTAGGATGTGGAGAAGATTAACCTTGAGGGAAATTTGGTGACGAGTTAGGTTGGTGCATGTGTGAATAGTTTGGTGAAATGTAAGTATGAGTGGATATATTAGAGTTAGAAAAGTGGTTTGATTTACAAAATGATTATGAAATTGAGGGATAAAATAGCGAACACCATAATTCACAATCAATTCACAAATCACACTAATAGAGCATTAATACTAAATTGCAATAATAATGAAATTAAACAAGCACATACACAACTCCACACAATTTTCCTTATCTTAGCTCCATTTTTATTGTCTTTGCACCTTGGAGAAAAGTGTAGTATAGTTGCTATCAAATTCGGTAGAACAAAATATTAATAATGTGTATAGTTTCTTCGCAATGATCAATGGTTGAGATCTGATGAGAGACTGAGTAGATCAATGGATGAAAATAAATGAGAGGAATTGATGGATAGCTAACTAGTTGCATTATTTCAGTGAACTGAATGCATGGATCAGTTAAGAGGTTTTGATTGAAGAGATAAGTGTAATTGACGATCAGTTAAGATAATTGATTGAAGAGTGGACTAAAAGTAAGTCTTAGTCAATTGGTGAGGTGGAAATGCATGGGTAATTAATAATTAAATGAATTGATTATTAATTACATGTGTAAAGGAGAAATAAATAAATAATTTATAATCAAATTTATTTATTTTAGAAGAAGATCTAATGTTGAGAGGAATAAATGGATAAACTAAATAATTAAAACAATTATGTAATTTGAGAAGTGAGAAATTGGAAACGAGTTAATTAAATAATAATGAATTATATAATTAAACTAGGAAAGAGGAATAATTAGTAAATCAATTAAATAATGTTAATTATTTAATCATATAGAAGAAAAGTGATTAAATAAATTATTTAATTAAATATAGAAGGTGGATTAATGATACTTAATGATGGAAAATGATGATACTTTGGAAGAAATATGTTAGTCATATTTATGTTTCGACAACTGCTTCAACATTTTCAAGGTAAACATAATAGAAATCTTCACAAATGTGGGGCCAAAGATCTCTATAAAATTTAACTAAAAGTCCATAAATTCTCAGACTCTTCTCCAAATCCATTATATAAAGAGCCTCATCAATCTCTTCAATGGAAAGGAGGAATTCAATGTAATTACTATATTTGAGGTCTATTTTACAAGGGATACAACCTACAATGCATACTTCAACAATGGGAAGAAGGAGATCTCTAGTAGATTCATCAATAAAGGGATTTTTGATGTGCCCATAAATTTTTTATAAAATGGTAGATTGGTTAGTTTGTAAAAACCTATTTGATAATTTTTATATAATATATTTTTTCCTTTTTGTGTTTGTGTTTCAAGAATTTAAAGAAAAATTATAGACCCTTTATCCCCATCCTTGATCCATTGAAGGCTAGCACACACTTAGGCTCCTTTTCCTTTGTAAACAATATTTTTTGGATAAGATCTTCAGTTTTAGCAACTAATTATTGTAAGGAGACATCGAGAGGAGTAGAAATAATAAGATAATGACTATGTTCTAGTTGACCTTTAAGTGTTTTTTCAAGTCTATGATGTTTGGAAACAACCCTTCGCCCATAGTTTGAAGAAATAATGTACGAGTGATGGTTCTTTCCCACCAACTTATCGACAAATCATGTAGTGGTTCTAGTTTATCTTTCCCTATTTCTCAAAGGCCACCAATGCAATCCTAATGATTAATGGGAAATATTTAACTTGTAAGTAAACTCATTAGGGAGGGAGGGGAATTGGTGAACGCAAGAGTGGTAAAGATGTGAAGGTGATCAAAGAGAGTAGCCAATGGGTAAAGATGAACCAAAAGAACAACATGAGAGGGGAGAATACAACCATTAGGGGAAATGTAGAAACATTCCAAATGAATCATTTTCATTAAAAATCCTTCACAATAATTGGTCTAGGTAAACAAATGTGGCATTTGAGTGCTAACTTTGTAGAAGAAAGGGTGATAGAATTGCAAGGAATTTTGAGCCAAATTGCAAGCTTCAAATTCATTGTGGGACCATATGAAGGAAGAGTTATCCTAGCTACAATCATATGGGTGTTCAACCATGTTGAAATATCCCCCCAAAATCCACTTAGTAGTAGGAAGATGGAGACAAAGCCATTATGAAAGAAAAGCTCTCTCTAAGGGGGAATTTGGAGCATAAATAGAATAGAAGCCATAAAAATTACCTTGAAAAAATAGTAATCCAAAAACAATAGTTATATGGATCAAATCAGGAAATTAGAACATGTTTAGTAAGCCAAGACTTGCAAGACCCAAAAAAACTCCACCACAACCATCAATGTGGTTTTTATGAAAGAAAAGGGCCTCTTGCTAAATAGAGCAAAGAGTAGCATCCAATCACATCACATTAAATTTTACTTCCTAAAGCATGATCATATTAGTTTGATTGTTATGAATATAGTGCTTGACATGAAACTTCCAAGTAGGCATTGCCAATCCTGAAACATTTCAAGATTGAATATGACACTTCATTGTGAAGAATCATGAAGAGTTTCCTCATCTACCAACAATGCAATGAAATGAGTTTTTGAAATGCAAGATTGAGCATCCATTTTATTATCTAAGTGAGGTCATTCTAAAGAGGGGGGTATGGATCAATATTGTATAGGATTGTTTGGTTGGATTGGAATAACTAACTCAATAGGATTGTTTTTAGACAAAGGTAGAGCCTCTTTTAATATTTTAATGACTCTAATCCCAACATCTAACATGACGTCTTTAAAAGACTTGGGACTAACTGGGGATGTGGTGCAAGGTGGGGAGGGTGGAATGGCAGGTGAAAGAGCTGGATTGGCAGTGGATGTGGCATGATAATGAGTGGGATGGATAATAGTAGTTAACTTTACTTATCTTCAACAACAGTAATAGTGACAAGATTGGAATAACTTGGAGGCACTTGTTCTTGTCATGGTTTACAAACTAGGAAATATTGAATGAGGCGACCTTCTTGACAGTAATAAAAAACAAGAATTTGGTTTATTAAGGTAGGTGATCCATTATTCAAATTGAAATTTAGGCCTAACCAGTTTAATGGTGTCAAGAAGAGGTAGAGTTAAGTCCATCTCAATGCATTCTCTTGGTTGAACACATAAGTTGGTGCCATTTATCAATATGTTGTTTACACCATAGGAACTTACCCGACTTAGAGGTAATGTCTTATAGGAAGGGATGGAAGGCTAGGTTAAGGAATGGAAATTCCACCCACATAGGGTATTTGGACCTGGATATTCCTTTTGGATGGAAATCAAGATCCCAAGCTTGAACATAGAATTTTTGGATGCAAATAATCCACTAAAGTTCCATATTGTAAGGTAGCTTTAGCATGGTTCAGGTCAACAAAAGTGTAAGATAAATATCCTCTTCCAAGACCCCTTAAAGTTTATATAGCCCAACCCTTTGATCAATTTTATGCATCCATTTAGAAAGGTCTTGTTCTAAGGGGAAACCTTTGAGTAAAAAGAGAATAATAGTCTTATCTTTGCAATCAAAAATTAATTCTATAATATCATCAAGGAGTTCAAAAGTAATAGTGTTTTGTGGGGTTAGGGTTTCAAAGGACCTAGTGCTTTGTGTGTTCCTAGTTAGTTTGTCCTAGTGGTGTTCTATAGAGCTTCTAGGGGATGAGATTAGGGTGTCTTAATATGACTCAAAAATGTTGGAGAGTGGGAGCCTAGTTGACTATATCTTCATGGCCACAACAACTACTAGATTGGTTGACATTTGAACAACATGTGATTCTATCTAATCTTTGGTGTTGGGAAAATTTGTCTCAAACTTGCAAATACATAAGGTACTATTGATACATCAATGCGAGGGGTGCAGTGGGTACCCATTGCGAGGGTCCGAGGGGGATCAACCCTTGGTTGGGGGTCTGGGGGTTGTGTGCCTTGGAGAGGGTTTGGGGAAAGTGTCCCAAAAATCCACATTTTAAGTATATTTTATTATTGTAAATCTAGACCAATCATCATTAGGTCTTAGATCTATGAATCAATATTTTGTTCGCTTGAATTTCCCTAGAAGGCAGCCCTATTTTATGAGGGAATTGCATTATGACTGTGTATTGTGATGTATTCTAAGAGTTTGATAATAGTCATGTTTCCTTTGGATCTTTGGTTGGTGATACTCCAATGAGAAGATTGCTTTACAAGTATATTTTAGTATTTGCAATTTTTAAATAATATATTGGGTGGATTTTGGAGTGTGGGGTTTTTCTCCCAAAAGGGTTTTCCCCATGTAAATCATTATGTTGTGGTATGCATGATATTTATGCTTATTTCTATTTAAATTTTTGTAACTGTTAAAGATCTGTAAAAGTTTTACATTTTCTTCCTCTCAAGATTAGTGTAGGAAGTTGTTCCACTACCTTAGCTTCCTTACAAGTGGTATCAAGGCCTTATCACCTTTGGTTTTATTTGTGGGTTGGGTTTTTTGAAATAATCCAAGTTTGATTGGGAGCTTGTGCAGAAGACACTTTGTGATCTTATTATACGAATTTTCAAATGAAAAGTTCACCAGGGAGAATAAAGATAGATAATTTTTTTGGAAACAATTTTGAAATGTGGAAG